>PVKC010006491.1:0-31033 GCA_004027635.1 Crocidura indochinensis
AAGACAATACATTGCTAAATAGAAAATATTAATTCTTATAATGCCTTCAGCATAATTGATCATGAGATAGAATATATAAATGGCAGCCTTGTTTATATTAAAGAGGATCCATTAAGAACAGCTAAAGTCCTTGCATCTGGTGAATTTTTTTGAGTTTGGAACTGTGCCTAGAAGTCATCAGATTTGTTACTAGTGAACCCCCATCTGTCATAGCTAGAATCTGAACTATATATAGCTTTATTCCCCAAATCAATATGTTGTGTGGTCGTGTAATCTAGTATCCCGTCTAGAAGCTTCGCAATTGTCTATAAGCTCAATTCTTATTTTCAGCATTCCTTGCTTTGTTATAATTCTTAATATACCACTGACAGAATATAGAGATGTCATTTTAAAGACTTCACTCACCAAATCTTAACTATGGAAAAAAGTGTAGAGATAAATACATGTGAGAGAGAGAGAATGAGAACAGGGAGAGATCCCCAAAACAGAAAGGATAAAATCATCAAACATTATATAGCATTAGAATTTTCGAAGGTCACTACCTTGAAGGGTTTCACAAGGACATGTCTTGGGCCAGGAGTTTAGAAACATTTCATCTCTAAGGCAGGTGTCCCACGAGCAAGCCGAACTCAGTGTCTGGAAACCTCAGGGGACCACCTGAGTCACTCAAATGTCATATGTCAACTTAAGCCCCAATGAGTCATAAGCAACACTGAATTACTTTTATAGGGTGGACAGGTTGTCGCTGGTCCCCCTATTAATGTGATTTTTGTCACTTCCTATGCCTGTGGTTATTTTGTTTCCCATTCTAGAACAGAAGCAAAACATGAAATTTCAGAGGGGAAAAAACATGGATATCAAAGAAGAGTCAGGAAAAATATCTCTAAATATTACTGAAAACTGAAAGGCAAAGACAATACAAAAATAGCCATCTCTGAGCATAGATGGAAATATCCACCAACCCAAAGTGATAATAAGAAAATCTACTAATAATATAAGAAATATAAGTTAATTATATATTAATAAGGAAATAGTAAACATATATATCAACATTCTAAAAGATTTCAAGTCTTTCACCTTGAATTCGAAGTATTATGTTTTAAAATAGAAAATGATGTATCATAGTTTGTAACCATTTCTACCAAGCACCAAGCACTAAGTTGGTTGGCTGTACTGCGGCAAGAATACCAGGAGGTCCCCAATGATCTTCAGGAATGCTAGTTACAGCAGATAGCTAGTTCTAAAACAAGTATGTCTACAAGGATAAAGACAGTATAGCGTGTCCCCCCTTCATTCCCAATGCCCCATGCCTCTCGCAATGACTGCTCAATATTTACAAAAGGGACAAAGTTTGAATAAAATGAATGGGAGGGTCACGGTATATATGAATCTACAGGTTGGCAGGGCAAAGGCAAAGAACTCAGGTTTTCTGCAAACTCTACAAACCTAAAGTAATAAACACATGGTTAAATCAACGAAAAAGATAAATAAAAGTATACCTAGCAAGTCCACTCAAGGGAAAATAATTCAAAGGACTATACCAATGACGTGAAATGCATCTAAAATGAGGAGGGTAAACAGGAAGTTGATGTCTTTACCGGAATCGCTTACCTCAGACCCAAAGCACCCTATGTTCTCTCTTTATAATCCCTGAGCAGAGCTGGGAGTAGCCCCAGAGGGCCAGCAAGTGTGAGACACCAACCACACCCGTGAAAGTAAATGCCATCAACATTAAATCATCTTCTTGAATTATAAAGCTGTTAGGCCATAGAAATTAACCTTAACCACCAACACCAAAGCCTGGGAACTCTGCCTTTACCAAGAACATCCCCCACCTGATTTATTGATCTGTCCACTGCATCCAGAGTCAAGGTAAGCAGAAAACAAAGGGGTTATCAAATTTCGGTAATATGAGTAAACACGAGTTGAGCTAAGAAAAACACATTACAGGGGTCGGGCAGTGGCGCTGGAGGTAAGATGCCTGCCTTGCCTGCGCTAGCCTAGGACGGACAGTGATTCGATCCCCCAGTTTCCCATATGGTCCCCCAAGCCAGGAGCGACTTCTGAGCGCATAACCAGGAGTAACCCCTGAGCGTCACCAGGTGTGCCCCCCCAAAAAAAATTTAAAAAAATAAGAAAGAAAAACAAATTACTTAGGATTTTAGTACTATTATCTCAACATTTCATGTTTTGCCTAGTTCAATGGAAAGCAGAGATTAAAATGAATGCCTCAGTCCCTGGGATTTGGTCATTTCATTCAAAAGTTACCATCCACCTGTGTAGTACAGTTGACAGCTAATTTAATACTCTCCTCCGGATAAAATAAACGACTCTGACTTTAGTTTATGAAGAATAAAAGACTCCCTAGTACTTTAACTCATTTTTGATCTGGGAAAATCATTTAAATTTTCTGGATTGAAATCGGCAGGAAAGACAGGCAGCAAATGTTTGTTTCTGCTGCTATTTTTACATCTTGCTGACATTGCTGGAAATATATTACTTTGATAGTAACTTTGGGGTCTGCTTCATTTTGGAAGTCCTGAGTATTTCTCCTTTAATTATAAGAAAAGAAACAGGAGGGAGAAGAACTGAAATGTTCTTTCCCAATGACAGACCCCCAAATACCAAAACATTAGAATAGACTAGTGCAAATAAAAATTGAGGTCAGAGTGTTAGAACAGCAGGTAGGACTTGCTGACTTGGGTTCGATTCCCATATGGTGCCTTGATCACTGCCAGAAGTAATTTCTGAGTGTAGAACCAGGAGTAATTCCTGAGCACTGCCAGGTGTGACCCAAAAACAAAAACAAGAAACAGCAACATGAAGGTAGGGCATTTGCCTTGCATGCAGAAGGATGGTGGTTCAAATCCCAGCATCCCTTATGGTACCCTGAGCCTGCCAGGAGCGATTTCTGAGCATAGAGCCAGGAGTAACCCCTGAGCGCTGCCGGGTGTGTCTCCAAAAACAAAACAAAATAAACAAAACAAAAAAGATACGAGGCTTAATCTTGAAGAAATAGAACAAGGATGCAATTCCAATTATTGAACAGTAATTTTTTTTTGGAGAAAGAATCATTAAAAGATCTCTGACTATTGTCTTTGGGTCATTCTTTTTCATTCCAAGCTTATCGGTTCTAAATAGTACTCTACTCTCACACATCCTACCCTAAAACAAGCTGCAGTCACCCCATAGCCAGACAATCGCCTCTTAAACCATCTGTGCCCATATGCATAAACTCCTCACCTCCCACACATGACAGCTCGAGGATCTTTCCAGAAAATCCTCCCTGCCAGCTTCAATCTCCCAAAGGCCCACCTACACCTCACAGAAGCTGCAGGTACTTTCTCTGCCCCAGAGCTCAAACAACCTGGACACATACCCTGCCACTCCAGTCTGTCCCAGCTCTCTCACTGCAACCACGAATGTCTTTCAATTCCTCAATGCCTGGGGGTGAAGGGGGCCATTCTCAATGTCTTTCCCATCCCTTATAGTTTGGCTAAAGTAGGCTGACCCTTTAGCACATAGTTGAAGCGTCACTTCCTTGTCAAAGTCTCTCTGGCTACCAGGCCAAACAAAACTCTCCTAGGGTCATATTTCACTGCATCACAGGTTCTCCTCCATGATACTTGGACCACTCAGAAACTGTACATTTGTACAAGTGTTTGGTTAACAAATGCAGTAAAGGGCCAGAGAGCAGCACAAGAGACTGAATGCAGCACCTGGTTTGCAGGCCTAGATTTGATCCCTGTATCGCAGGGTCTCTTCAATGTACTTATTACTGCCGGGAGTGACTCCCAAGCTTAGAATAGCCTCTAAGCACAGCTGGGTGTGGCAAAAGCAAAAATAAATAAATAAAAGAACACAAAATTATTATAGCAAATGCATCTCATAATTAATAGAGCGTGAGGACAGAAGCTAAGTGTGTTTGTTTTCACCACTGGTCCCTGCCAGTCCCACCTCAGCACCTAACACACAGTAATTAAATGAAAAGGCCTTGAGTGAATGAATGCATGCATTAGAATTACCCAAGTGGGATCTGTGTGCTTTAGGCCGGGGAGGGGTCAGAGTCAGACTCATTCCCTCATGACATCGAAGCTTCTAGCCTAGAGCCTGGCATGGGGTACCCTGTGGATCAATAATCGTTTGATGAATGCCTGCGAATTGTAAGCAGATGTTTTTGAATTATAAAAGTCGGGCTGCCCATCTCTTGAAATGATTAAGAATCCCAATATTTGTATTACTCTGGAGAATCAATTACCTACACTTCCTGCAATGTGGATATATGAGAAAGGATTTGTTGAAGTGAAGCAGGTGGGCCAGACAGCCTAAGGCACCACACAACTACCGCCTTAAAACTGCTCTCTTGAAACAAGAACATGCTCAGCTCCCACATGACAAAGATCTGTCCAGCAGAAATTTGTTTCATTGAGAGTCTATATGTCCAGAGGAGAAAGGAATGAACTCCTGTGCGCATCTGAGCATTTCATTTCCTATCATGGAAATTCAGGTAACAGTTATTCACTTGATCAGGGCCTAGGTTCCTGGCCAGCTAGGCAAAGAGAAAGAAAACTAGTACTCAAAGTAACATTCTCAACTATAGCTTCCAAGTGTCAATGTCAACTTCAAGGTCCCTTTAATGACTTTTGCAAGTCCAATAGAAGTATCCTAGTTATGTAGCCATATATCTGTGGTGGTGATTTGGGGGCCATAGGCACAGACCCCAAATCATTACACACACATACACACACTCTTATCTATTGACAGATGTACAGTGGCTTTTCTTCTTTTTTGCAAAGCCATGTAGATAATATTTCAACAATAACCACACATTTCTCCCTGTGGTATAGACACATACAAAATGCATTAGGAAAAATGCCAATAACTGAAATGCTTTTCTCAGTAGCTCTATTCAAGTGAGTGTCTCACAGGTGCCACAGAAGTGCACAGCTTTCGGAATTGGGTTCCAAAGGGAGCTCAAAGTCAATAAGCTTCCTCAGCTATCATCCAGCATGACTAAATCACTCCAAGGGCAAACCTTTCTGAGTTATGTGACCATCCCTTTTTGCAGAGTTTTACCGAAAACAGCATGCCATAAACCAATTTAATTCAAGGTAACCCAAGCTGCTGGAGGAAAAGGAGCCCAAGCAACAAAGAGGAAGAAGAAAACACAAACGTTTCAAGTTACATTGGGATCTTCGATCACACTGAGAACTGAGCACAAATTAACAAACTGAGAAGGTTCCCAGGACCTCTAAGGTATCGTTCCAAATATAATCCTCATTTCCCATTATTAGAATAAACCTGTCATTATGTTAGCGCTTTTTACCTTTTAAAGGGGCATAACTGAGAAAATTCTCTGACGACAAGAATGAATTCCACGCGCTGTGCAAATACACATGTAAGTTGATTCAATGATGCTCAGAGGACATTTGAGAATGTCTTTTATGTTGTTCTCATGTGAGCCATGGACAGGAGGACAAGGGAATTCTCTACTCAGAAAATACTCAATTATTTTAGTAGGATTATATTTAGATTGACAACCTTTAAAATTGCCCCCTGAATTTTATAGCCTGCCTGTACAACAAATAAATAATTTTAATATTAAGACCTTTTAAGTTTAACTGATGGGCATGAGTCAAAAACTTTTCCTCCAGCTATTCTCCAACAGGACATAGGAGCTATCAAATCAAATTCATGGACCCTGCAGTGAGGCCCTTTACAAGAAGCTCCCTATCTATGACTTGCCACAGCTTTATACATATGGGTTTCGCTGAACTTTTTAAATTATTCCTTTTGGTTTACAAAGCATATTTGGGGTTGACAAGATATAGGTGGACTGCTAGGTTGAACTAAACTTCTGACAAAGATCTCACTTCTATTAGTCCCTATAGCCTCATTATCACCTCCTTCTTCACCAGACCCTGTCCCTTTGCTCCCAATGGACCCATAAAATACAGGAAGAACAAGACAATCTTTCAGCCCACTGCTGAGGACTCTGAGTCAGCTATGGAATCTATGTTTCCATTCTGACTCAGGGTCTGGTAGAAATCCACACTCCCACAGCTTCTATTACCTTCAACAACTTAACTTCCAAGTCTGGTTTCCTCACTTAGAAATTGTGGACAAGAGTGAAAACATCACCAAAATCTTCTCGATGTTGAGAGGTCATCTGTGTAGATAGCACCTAATACAGTTTTGGTGGATAGCAAGGACAGAGTCACTAATTTCCTTTATTCCTTCTCATTTCCATATTCCTCCTGTCACTCGTGTTGCCACTGACATGGCATGTCAGGTCGAGTAAAACAGAAGGAAATGGACTCCTTAAAAAAAAAAAAAAAGACCTGTATGGGGGCGGAGTGATGATAGTATAGTAGATAAGGCACTTACTTTGCATGCGGTCAACCCAGGATCAATCTCTGGATGAATGGAGAGACAAATGGAGGAATGGACACACACACACACATGTTGGTCCTCTGAGCACTACCAGGAATAAGACTTCACACACACACACACACACACACACACACAGTCATCCCCTGAGCACTATCAGGAATAATACTTAAGTGTAAAGTTAGGAGTAATCCCTGAGCACTATCAGTTGTGGCACCCCAAACCAAAAAATAAAGCACAAACAAAAAAACCTCTGCGAAAAGCTGAGTTCTCTTGAGGATTGGTACGCATGTTTAACTATCACATTTGGTGCTACTACATTCAATAAAATGTAGTATAGCTTCAAATAACAATGGTTGAGAAGGATAAACAACAAAGGGTTCGGAGAAGGGTTTGGAGTATGTCAAATGAATGCAACCAGAAAGCTAAGAATAGTTTCGAGATTTTCAAGTGGTTGACAAAAATCAAAATAATACTACATGACACATGAAAATGAGCTGAAACTCAAATTTTCCATAACCATAATAATCTGTTTTATTGTAACTCATTAGCTGACATATTTACTATGACTGTTTTGCCTCTGCAGCAGGTGAGGGAAGGAGTTATGAAATCCTATGATGCATAGGGCTGAAATACTGACCATCTGTCTGACCTTTTACAGAAAAAAGAAAATACTGCCAATTGCTGGTCTGCACCATAATTTTCTGGTTTGGAAAAAGGTCCATGTTGGTAAGCAATGTTGTAAACCTTAAAGAAACCTACAAAACCCTCTGAAGAGCTATGCATGGTCCTGAGTGTCTTTGCAAAGATGCTCTATAGTGGTGAGTCAGCCAGGTAAAGGGGCCCTGAACTTCACTAAGGTAATGATGAACTGTTCCTTTTACTTTCTCTACCATCATAAGCTAAATATCTATATTATATACATATAATAATATGTCCTATGTATCTATATATGCAGTTATTCACCGAGGGATGAACACTTTAAATGTGCAAGCTGTGATACAAGAGAGATGGTATTTTTTTTTATTTTTTTATTTTTGGGCCTTACCCAGTGACACTCAGGGGTTACTCCTGGCTATGCGCTCCTGGCTTGGGGGGACCATTTGGGATGCTGGGGGATTGAACCAAGATATGGAATCATGGTCTGTCCTAGGTTAGTGCAAGGCAGACAGACACCTTACGACTACTGCCAACTCTCTCCCGAGCTGGTTCTATTTTTTCTACTTCTGAATTTCTTTATAGTTTTTTCTTTGGGTAAATATTATTAAAAATTTTTTTCCAAAAGAATTCTAGGAAACATGATTTGTCTTCTTGAGTTTCTTTTCTGCTTTGTTCACAGACTATAACTGTGTGTCTCATATTAAACTTCCACCGCTTATTAAATTTTGGCTGGATCTTTATTTGTGGTGGAGACACCTGGGACGCTCATCTTCACTCTGTCTCAGTTTCCTCTGTCATATACTTTAACTCTTTAGGATACAAATACAACTGAATTCATAACAATGACAATAAATATCACTAATTAGCTATGTCCCACAAGTCCCAATCTTGGACTTAACTTTCAAGTGTGACTAGCTGTTTTTTGTTGTTTTGTTGCTTTTTCTTCTTCTTTTTTTAATTGTCTTTTACTTCACTGTTTGTAGATTAAGGATTGTGGGCTTTTTGGTTTGTTTGTTTTTTTTTTTTGTTTTTTTTTTCTTTCTTCAGTTTCTCTGTAATAATCCAACTTTGAAGCTGTGGCTCTGGCGCTATTAGGGATATAAGTCAAGTATCTTAAAATGAAAGGGAATAATTTCGAGAATGCTGAATTGATTGTTGATTAACTGGTTCTTATTGCTTGCTTCTACTGCTCTTTTTCAGTGAAAATGTTACTTAACCCCCAGCTTTTGAGTAGGGTTAAGAAAGGATTCCATAGTCACAATAACTTCTTGTGCGGATTCGTTTTGTAGAAATAATTTTGAATCAAAAGAATAGTAAATGGTTGATATTGGCAGATGTGGTTTGGCAGTGTAATTTAAGATGGCTATCATATTTTTAAGCCTAGAGAACTTAGCCTCTTATGTCTCCTCTCTGAATCTCCCTTTCTCCCTCTCTTCTTCCCAAACATGGGGCTGGAGAGTTAAATTCTCTCCTTTTCAGACAGCAAAAGGACTGAATAAGCTCAGAATTATGTATCCAGTAATGTGCTACAGATTTCCCTGCTTGCTCTGGGGCAGGTATTGCCTTTCTTACCATTATGCTACCTTTTGAAGTCAAAAAGCTTCACGTGACAACATTCCATCCAAGGATGTAAGTTCACTTCAATTATTATTCTGGCACGTAAGAATATATAATTCTTGGTGCTGCTCAACGGGTTTCTCCAACAGACATTTCCCTCACATAGAAGAAGCATTTCTTAGAGACTATTGTTCTTTCAGCTCTTGATTGTCAGTGCTATTCGGAGCAATGAAGCTGATAGAAGTAGAGTGAAGAGAACAAGGTACAAATCAGATCAGGCATCTTCTATAGTGTTCTTCAATGTATTGATTGGACACTATTAAAGGGCCTTTTTATCCACCAGCAAAAATGAAATACATTCCCACTGTATTTCAGGCAATCCGGTGAGGAAACAGGAGAGGATTGCATGGTCACTATCAGTGTTTCTGGCTCAGAAAACTCAGATCAAACTATCTCATACAGAAGCACTGATTTACTCGTGCTCTTAATTAGGGTAAAAACTATTAAAAGATGTTTCCAAAAGTGTTCCAAGAGACATTGTGGGGGTGAGAGGGAAGAGTGAGTCTGTAGACACCTCTCTTTGTACTCTTGATTAGTTTTCCTGATAAATAAAAGCTAACAATTCATGGGGACAGAGAATCTAAATGCCCCATTGTGCCTACAACTGCCAAGTACCCAGAAATTAACCAAGATACAAGGAAATGGAAATACATTCCATGTTCATGGATTAGAAGGATTAACATTGCTAAAGTGACCATCCTACCTAGAGGACTATACCAGTTAAAATACAACCACCAAAAAAGCTACCATGGTGTTTTAAAAAGAAAAATGGCGGGGCCCGGGAGATAGCATGGAGGTAAGGCGCTTACCTTTCATGCAAAAGGTCATCGGTTCGAATCCCGGTGCCCCATATGGTCCCTCGTGCCTGCCAGGAGCAATTTCTGAGCATGGAGCCAGGAGTAACCCCTGAGCGCTGCCGGGTGTGACCCAAAAAAAAAAAAAAAAGAAAAATGGCAAATGTCAAAGCAATTAAGTTACACTATAAAGCTGTGGCAACTAAAACTGTGTGGTGGTATTGCTGACTCTCAGACAATGTAATGGAACTGAGAGTCTAGAAACTAATGCTCAGGTATTTGAATGGTTATTCTTTGGCCTAGTAGATCTAGATGTATTAAGGTGCAATGATGCTGAGAACTAGAAAGATAGTACAAGAAGGGTGCTTGCCTTGCATGCAGCCGGCCCTCGTTCAAACCCCCATCACCCTCTACAGACCCTCAAGCACTGTGAGAAGTGGTTCCTGAGTACAGAACCAGACATAAGCCCTGAACACTGCTGGGCGTGGCCCAAAAATAAAACAAAAAATGGCTCTGATAAAACTGGTTAGCCACTCGCAAATTAAAAAAAATTATCTGGATCCCTATCTCACACCAAAACAGGAACAAAAATAAATAAGCCACATCAAATTAAGAAGATTCTATACTGTGAAACAATGACTAGAATTTTTCAAATGCCCGGGCCCATCTAATCAATAAAGGGCTTCATTTACAGCTTCATCAGAAAATGAGTAAAGAAAGTGAACATACATTTCCTCAAGGAAAATACATATATGAGCAACATGGGTTTGAAAAAGTGCTCTGCGTGACTTGTCAGAGAAATGCAAATCAAAACAGCAATAAGATATCATCTGGGACCAGTGAGAATGGCACACATCAGAAAGTAGAAACCACCAGTGCTCATGGGAATGTGAGGAGAAAGTAACCCTCATTCAGTACTGATGGAAATGCCATCAGATTCAGCCTATAAGTAAAACAGTATGAAACGTCTCAAAAAATGTTAAGAATGGAGCTTCCATATGGCAGTGATTCCACTTCCTGGCACCACCACAAGAGTCCAAAAACACTGATTTGATTTGTATTTACACACCTATATTCACTGTAGCACAGTCCACAGTAGCCAAAATGTGGAAACATCTAAGTTCCCAGCAACAGAGTGGATAAAGAAACAGGTCTTGGGAGAACTCTTAGAGAGATAGTGCAATGGGTAAAGTGCTTGCCTTACATGCAGCCAACCCCAGATTTGATCTGCAGATATATATGATCCCAAATACTGTCAATATTCCTGAGCACCGAGCCAGGAAGTCCTGAAGATAGCAGGGCTATGGCTCCCTAGAAACAAACCAAAACAAGCAAAACAAGACAAAAATACCTTTCATGCTGGTTTCATTCTTAGACAACTATTTTCCTAGCAGATTTCATTAGCATATGATGAGTGCTTGTGTTACGCTGTACACATTACTGTACACCTACTATCAGTGTAAAAAGAAGGGAGTGTGAGGGGGATTTTCTACTCTCAATCAAAAGAAGCAACAGAAAGAAAAACCCAAACAGGAGGATCTCAGCTAACAATGAACACATGACTTTCCAGCTCCACGTGAAAGCAACCAGAACTACAGGCATCCAGTGAAAAGACGGATTGCTGAGCAAATGCGCTTTAGCATACTAGCTGTCATGGCAAGTCAGTGGGGTTTGAGAGCACATTTCTGTTTTGACATCTGGCCCATAACAAAATTACTATTGATCTGTTGTGAGCTTCCAACAAAACAGTAGAACCTGGTCTCAGAACAAAGAACCTTCCACTAAATAACAGGCAATAATCATCCTGTCTTTGTGCCACTGGTCCAAAAATCACATCTTTGCTGCTGTTCGGTTGGGCCCATTCAGGGATGAGCTTGCAACCCCCTAAAGAGAGGCTCCTGGCTCTGTTTTTAAAGTGAATCTTACCGATACAGGATTAATTCTGTCCTTCAGTAGCCTGGTGGCAGCAGCAGTAGAAGGCTGACACCCACCTTGAGTACACACTTCAGTTGGCTGCTGATTCTGGAAACTGACAGGACAAGCATTATTTTCCAACAGATGTTCTACAGGCAGTGGAAGGAAACGATGAAACAAATCAGACAGTCAGAACTGCTCATGGAGGTTTGCAAGTAGAGGGGAAAAAAATAACAACAACAAAAAAGCCAACCTTCAGCTTGATGTCTAATTTATTTTCAGAGCTCTAAAAGGAAAAGTGTCTAGGTAAGTGCCACTTGCAGAGGACCAGCATTTACTAAAATGTTCAGGAAGCATTTTGGGGTGGGCTGTATTTTTCAATTACACCAATAAATTACTAGGGAACTTTAACCTAATGTGATGGTGTGTTCCAAAGAACCAAGCTCCTTTTGTGGCACCAATGGCTGGATATTGACTAGCTGGATGGCAAACATCATCGTCACTTCAGACTTTGCCTAGACATACTCCAACCTGGCCCCCAAATACATCACTGCCTTCTTTCTCAGAACAAAGCTGTATTAACCAAGAGTTATCTGGTTTCTTTTGCCTGCATCAGTCAAAAGAAGACAAACAATATAGATCAAGTGTATGCGTGCTTTCAGCTGCATTGATTTGTAGCCTGTGTGGTTAAGTCCTGTCAAGCAGTATTAAAGGTACAGCACTGGCCAAGAACCTAACTCAAAGGGGCACAGTGAATCAGCAATGGGTTTTCTCCCTGCCATAAGAAGTTACAAAACTTCAGCCAAACCCAAAGTTCTCTGCAAATATGCACACTCTATAAGATCCTGGCACAATTGCCAGCAATGATTTCTTAGTAAAATGATTCCATGATGAAAGGCTAACAGGTAACACCAAAGAGAAAACCAGTCTAAGGTAAAAGGATAATCAGGTAGACAATGTGGGCATAAGAAAATCCTTCATGTTTCCAAAGGTTCATTCATTAATACCAGGTCATTAAAAAGAGATACTAGATAGTTGCCTATCCCAGGTAATATAGTGATAGTTTTGCCTGCAGGGGTGAGGTAGACCAGATAGCTGCTCTCTACTACAAACAATTCATTACTTGCAACATATGTGCCTTCTAGTTTCTCCATACTACCCTTATTGGCCTCTGAATCACTGCTTTGTGTACATTAAAACACCAAAGTACAGCACATTTCTATTCATGGCCTCAAAGGATATGGCCTGCTAACAGACTGTAGCTCAAAAGGCCCAATTCTTTAATATTTTGCAAACATGTCCAGTTGCTGATCTCAGCAAAATTAAAGGCATACAATTATTATGCAAATTCGTGAATGAACATTCATTTCAGAGTTATCTATGGAAATAGTCCTATCAACTTTAGTGACAAAGCACAGGCAAGTGGTGTTTTGAGAGTAGGAATCCATAACACTCCAGCAGCACAGAAGGTCTTTGTATAATGTCTGCACTGGGAGCATGAACAATTGCTCATTTTTCTGGTTTATTTTTCCCCTTCAAAACACAGGAATAGGACTGAGAACTTCTAAAGTAAATCAGGCTTCTAATAAATTCTATTGCGCCTTTATTATATGCTACTATATTTTTAAAAATCTACTCCCATATTAACAGCTCCACAAGTGGTAGAGATCAAAAAAATATAACAATCATATATGCTGGCTTTGCTAGGATAGGTCATATTTCAAATATTCTTCCCTTTTAAGTATAAACTGAAATGTCCTCATATTTCAATATCCAAGTACATTTTTACAATTTCTCTACATTCTTGGTCATATATGTGTGTATGTTTATGTATTTGGCATAACAATTCCCCCCACCTTACTCTTCCATGCTCTAATTTTTGGCCTAGACTATATAATCCCTGCACTGATAAACTAAACATAAGATATTCTGTCTTCTGATAGAGATTTTCACCATATGGATCAAACATAATACATTAAAATTATGTACCTCTGTCCCACTCTTAGACTATAAGGTTTGCAGGGCAGGGATTATGTCCTGTTGACCATTATTTCCCAATATCTACATTATACATAATGGGTGTTCAAAAGAAATACTTGCTAATCACTTGAATGAAATTAAATTATATGCTAAAAAAAATTCCTTCCATGCAACAAAATCTCAAAGTAATTAAATTAATGCAGGTGTCCAAGTACTAACTCCTACAGACAGCAAAGATGAATTAAAAGAAACACCATGTGGGGTCCGGGAGATAGCATGGAGGTAAGGCGTTTGCCTTTCATGCAAAAGGTCGTCGGTTCGAATCCCGGTGCCCCATATGGTCCCCCGTGCCTGCCAGGAGCAATTTCTGAGCATGGAGTCAGGAATAACCCCTGAGCACTGCCGGGTGTGACCCAAAACCCAAAAAAAACAAAACAAAACAAAACAAAACAAAAAACAAAAGAAACACCATGTAATACACTGAATTCAATGGAATCTGCAGGCTACCATTTGAACAATCAGAATGGCTCTGAAGAGGTGGGCGAGGTGGCGCTAGAGGTAAGATGTCTGTCTTGCAAGCGCTAGCCAAGGAAGGACCGCAGTTCGATCTCCTGGCATCCCATATGGTCCCCCCAAGCCAGGGGCAATTTCTGAGCACTTTCTGAGCCAGGAGTAACCCCTGAGCATCAAACGGGTGTGGCCCGAAAAAAACAAACAAACAAAGAATGGCTCTGAAGTTTTTCTTAAGAGCTTCTGAGAAAATTCAATTCTAGTTGGCTGTTAAACTTTTACTCTTCAGTACCCTAAGTCAAGTTCAGTACAAGATTTTAGCAACCAGAGTCACAGTGATGGCAGAGCAGGTAGGGCATTTGCTTTATATACCACTGACCTGAGTTCAATCCCTGGCAAGTCATATGGTCTACTATCCCATCATGCCTGCCAGAAGTGATCTCTGAGTGCAGACTTGGGAGTAAGCACAGTCAAATGTGTGGGCTGCCTACTCCCCCAAAAATAAAATTGTCACCATTACTGCTCTTAGAACTAGGAATAGGTCCTTTCTTCTGAAAAGAAAATAGAGTAAAACAAATGACTCAGCCCCAATAAATGAAATCTCACCTTCCCAATTATATCTCTCTAGGCTCAGTTTGCATGCACACTGTTTGAGATTTTTCCCATTATATGAACCGAGTGGAATGCATTGTACCTTCCAGGAAGACTGCTTCACTCAACTGTGGTCCTCAAACTACGGCCTGCGGGCCACATATGGTATTTGTTCCTAATTTGTTTCTTCACTTCAAAATAAGATATATGTAGTGTGCATAGGAATTAGTTCATAGTTTTTGTTTTTGCTATTGTCCAGCCCTCCAACGGTCTGAGGGACAGGAAACTGACTCCGTTTAAAAAGTTTAAGGACCACTGCTCTAATGTAATAATAATTTGAGACTTAATATTGTAAAGGACTGAACTATCAAGTTTAACGCAGGTAAATCTAATAGAGAAGCTGAATATGCCATCAAAACAAATTAAAATTGGGGTCGGGTGGTGGCGCTGGAGGTAAGGTGCCTGCCTTGCCTGCGCTAGCCTAGGATGGACCGCGGTTCGATCCCCCGGTTTCCCATATGATACCCCCAAGCAAGGAGCAACTTCTGAGTGCAAAGCCAGGAGTAACCCCTGAGCGTCACCGGGTGTGACCCAAAAACAAAAAAAAATTAAAATTAAAAAAAGAAAAAAATGACTTGTTTCACTCTAACAAAGACATCTGAACTTCAAAAACATTTGAGAAAAGATTCAGTCCACTATTTGGGAATAGTGGGTGGATTTTTATTATAGCCATCACAATCATGTGAGGGTTTTATTTTTTCTGTAAGGAAATCTTTCATTCATTAGTAAAACAAGTAAACTTGATCTAAATATATAGAAAGCAGGCAAGATACTGATTTTCACTTATACATACCACCTGGGATTGTGTAGGCTACTATCTTCAGAAGGAAATTATGTGGGCTCTAAAGTCAAAGGAAAACAGTTTTGGGATACAACAGCGAATCTCTTTTGTTATTTTACAATCCCCAACATTATGCAATAACATTCAATAGCACATAGTTCTGAGAGCCTTAGTTGATCTTAAATTCAATAAACAGTGTGTAATCGAGTGTCTTAAAAGCTACATCTCTAGGAAAGACATGAGAAAAGTGATCATTATTTCTACTCTAGGATGACAGGAACAACATACATTAAGTAGCATACATTAGAAAGAGCTGGGCACTGTACCAAGAGCTCAAAATTCTCTAGTGCATTAAAATGTGATCCCTGAGGGTCAGTGAGCAAGTACAGGAGGGAAGAAGCTGCCTTGTATGTTGCTGATCCACTTTCAAATCCCTAGCACCACTATGGGCCCTTGAAAACAACCAGGTGTGACAAAAAGCCAAAGACCCATCCCCTCCAAAACACAGCAATTGTAGCTAACCACCCAAGCAAACACCCTGCTTTCCCTCATCCTCTTACCATGTCTTCCCTAAACCCAGAAAGACACACCCTGTTGTAATCCCCTCTCATATCTACCCGATTGACTGACTGACAGAGTCCACGCCTTACACTCCACCTTACTCTCCCTAATATAAATATCCATTTCCAACCTACAATAAACTAAGCTAACTCTCCCAAAGTGGTTGGTGGGTGCTTCTTTGTGAGTGCTCATACTAGCCTGAGATTCGATCTCACGAGTGGCTTCTACATTTTGGGATCTGACCCTACCAGCTTCATTTACTAGCAATGATGTGATTCCCTGCCAACACTAGAATTACTTGTACAAAGCATCTGGCCTTCTGAATTGAATGAGTCTGTAATTAGGATGACAAGGAAGATTGAGGTTACAGCATAAGACACAGGCAAGGAGATGTTAAAGCACTTCATCTATAAGGGAACTCAACACATGACTGTGGATACTCAAAGATATCACCCTGGCTGGACAGTGACAAGCAAAGAAAAGATATAAGGAATCAAGACAAAGGACCAAGGAGCAGACATTACAGAGAATAATGTCATCATAATATATGGAATACCCATTTATTAGTTTTCTAAAAATGAAAAGGACTACCTCAAAGCACAGGACATTCTCAAAGGTCTCCTCCAAACCTGCAATCCTATGACTCACCATTTCCAAATCCCAATACTCCACACTCTAAGGAAGCTGCAAGAGATCTTCCCATTTATAATACAGGAGAATAAGACAGGATAGAATAGGCAGGATAGTACCATCTCTCCATCAGTGCAGGTACATTAGACAAATCTGAATTTTTTCTGCCATTGAAAAGGCCTAATGTAGCCTTAAAAATAGATATCTATCACAAGCAATGATTTATGACCGATCAGCAATCATGTATATTTATTGAGTCCTGTAGCTAGTAGGGAAAGGAAACTAAGAACAGTGTTTCCAAATTGCTAGCTGGTCTTTGCTATTTACCAATGCAGACTAATATGTCGGTATTCCCAACAGTTTGTCTAAAAGTAACTTCCGATCACAAAAGGCCATTTGGTTCTGCTAGAGCAGGAGTCTATAGGCATTAATAAGGATAAGTACAGCTGTTTAGTCCAGCACCCCTGAGGACAAGATACATGATCT
This sequence comes from Crocidura indochinensis, assembly GCA_004027635.1. Classification (NCBI taxonomy): domain Eukaryota; kingdom Metazoa; phylum Chordata; class Mammalia; order Eulipotyphla; family Soricidae; genus Crocidura; species Crocidura indochinensis. The sequence goes on from PVKC010006491.1 coordinate 16,975, forward strand.
AACACCTTTTACTTAACAAGATTTCAAGCCAAAAGAACCCTTTCATCAGCATGTTTATAAGCTTACTTGCATATAATCTGGTGGTAGTACCAGATGACAGTTTTATTAGTAAATACAAGAGGGTATCATTTCTCCTCTAAGCATATGCCAAGGCATACATCTGAAGAAAATGTTGCCTTATTGTTCAAAATACACTCCAGACCTCTTTATATTAAAAACTCGGTTTAACCATTCTGATGCTAAAGTTGAAAAGAACAAACATTCTCTGGCTCTTAGCCAAAGGTGTCCGTGATTTACTAATTAGGGAAATGAAGGGGGAACGCCTTAACACCAACAGGAAAATTTCTATGCAGATATAGGCAACTAATAGTCCTCATACCTTAACTAGCATATTCAAAAACCAATCTGGTCATATAACATAGTTCCACCACCATCATATATCATCTGAACACCAATGTATATATTTTTCTACATTCTTGTTACACTGAAAATAAAGCAGTGATTGCTTTTTTTAAATCTAAATAATGGCAGACTGTACAACCTGAGTACAATGCCCCAAAGCAGTGAAGTATTGGGATATTTTTCATATAACTTGTGATTTGGAAGTCAGAAATCAATGGTTCCAATCCCAATGAGGCCTCTCTCTGGAATTCTTAATATCTGGTAAATCATTAGTAACCTTTGATCTCAATTTCTCTTACCTATAAAACTCCATGACAATCTGTCACCAGGAAAAAAATTCTAGATGGAATCAGACTGATTAAACACATGGTTATAAAGGGTTTTAGTGGCCTTAGAAGATACTGGATCTCAATACTGTCAAAGAATTTTTAATTATAACTATCCTCCAGAGGAAAAAAGGAAGTATTTAATTATTCAAAAAAAAATTATGTCTATCTAGTATGTTCTTCATTCTGCTAAGTTTGTGGGTGCAACAGATCCTTAAAGACAGATCATACAAATACCTGTGGACCCAAGCTTTTAGATGGCATAGGAATATGGTCATAAAATTATAAATTGAAATATGACATGTGTAGCAGTGCTCGGAAGAATGAATAAAATGCAGCAAGGGAAAGGAGTTGTCAAGTTCTCCAGTATTGTGTCGAAGCAGAAGACAGGTGGCTGGTTGGTGCTTATAGATTCATTCTATTCCTAATAAATCACATTCTGAAATCCAAGTCAACAGTCTGTAGCCAACGCGAGGTCCATTAACATAACTCCCATTGGAATTAAAGAATTATCACTCCATGTAATTCTAGTCACAGGAAAAAAAAATGAGTATAGCAGCCAGCCAAAAGCAAAAACAACTCCCACCAACAGAGTGACAAAGAGAAAATTCATTTAGAAATGTCTTCCAGAAGAAATCAGTAAAGAGTTAATAAAGCCTTCTGCAAACTTAAGAGAAAAAAATATATCTATAAAAATGTACATGTAATAAGGCTACAGATCATTGGTTAGCTGCCAGAAAAATGATGGAATATGGTATAGTTTACTTATTTCTTTTTAATGGCTCCAACATTCCACCTGAAAAATTGGTCCCGGAGCTGTATAATTGGGGATAAAAATTAAATGACAGTTTCCATTTGTCATGATGAAAGCTGATCACTTGTGTTTTTTCATTTATCCACGCTGACTAAAGTGGTTCCTAAAGTCTACCAAGCCAATATTTCTCCTCGCAATGAAAATAATGCTGTTATAAAAATAAAAGGAAGGCTGAAATAAGCTGTTGGCATCTAAACATATACTTCACACAGGTTACCTCGTTCTCAGATATCTAACTCCAATTGAACTAGAGGTGAGGCCAAATGACAACTTGAAGAGGTTTAGTAACTGATTATGAGACTATACCCTTGCTCTCACTATCTTTTTCATTCGTACCTCAATCATTCACATTATCACTAGAAAAAAGTCATTTCCTCTTTGCCTTCCTCATGTTTAAAATTCTGCTTAAACAGCAGTGCCATGTCAGGAAGAGCTTGGGCATAATGTGAAGAAATTCTAACCCTAGTTCTCTTTTAGGAAAAGGAGACTCCATGGGTCTAAAGGTGGTAAGTTGCTGCTATTCCATTTGGAGCAGCAGGAATGAAGAAGGAAAGGGGGAAAAGGCAGGGAAGAGAATTCTTCGTGAGAACATAGCTGGCAGAGTCAATAAGAGTTTTAATTTTCAAACATAAAAAAAATTACATGAGGGTCAGAGCTGTAGCGAAGTGGTAGGACACTTGCCTTGCAAGCGGCTGACCCAGGACAGACCTCAGTTCGATCCCCGGTATCTCATATGGTCCATCCACCAAGCCAGGAGCGATTTCTGAACACATGGTCCAAAAACAAACAAACAAACGAACAAAATGACATGAAAAGTTCTAAGCTTTTTGGGGCCCCGGAGATAGCAGGGAGGTAAGGCGTTTGCCTTTCATGCAAAAGGTCATCGGTTCGAATTCCGGTGCCCCATATGGTCCCCCGTGCCTGCCAGGAGCAATTTCTGAGCATGGAGCCAGGAGGAGTAACCCCTGAGCACTGCCGGGTATGACCCAAAAACCAAAAAAAAAAAAAAAAGTTCTAAGCTTTTGCCCATTAATACCCAAAAGTAAGCACCCCCAAAAAATGTATTTTAAGGCCTAAATCTAGATTACGTTACAAGTTGCCCTGAAATATAAGACCTTCCCCTTTCATTCAATTCCTGGGCGGATTTAAGATTGATATGATTTTTGTCAATAACCTCTAATAAAGTATTTCAAAATGCTAGTCAAAGTGCTGGGAATGTATCTCAGTGACAGTGAGCTTGCTTGAGTTCCATCCTTGGCGCAATAGACAAAATCAAATTAGAGCTGAAAACCAGGTAATAACAATACTAGCTCTGGGCCAAACTGCATTTACCAGTTCACCAGCAGCGCAGTCTGGGTCAGGTTATTTAGTATACCAATGCCTCAGTCTCTCCTCTGGAAAACAAAGATCATCAGAGCGTTCTAGTTCACTTAGCAATACCTGAGTTTCTCATCTCTACCATTAAGATTATAAGAGAGCTATAAGTCTTTTTTTTTTGGGGGGGGGGGTCACACCCGGCAGTGCTCAGGGGTCACTCCTGGCTCCATGCTCAGAAATTGCTCCTGGCAGACCAGGCACGGGGGACCATATGGGGCACCGGGATTCAAACCGATGACCTTTTGCATGAAAGGCAAACGCCTTACCTCCATGCTATCTCCCGGGCCCCAGAGAGCTATAAGTCTTAAAGGAATTAGTATGTGAAAACTGCCTGGAATAATGACTAGCATTTTAGTGAGTCTTTAATAACATTACTACTTTATCATAGCACGAAATAATGGTGTAAACAAAGAAAAATCAAAGAAACTTGTAGCCAGAGAGAAAATTACTAACAAGTAATTTAATAAAATTATGAAGACGTGCTGCTTTAAGACAGAGGAATATGTGCAATCAAGCTTATAAACTAGATAAACTCTAGGGTGATTACTTATCTGAAAAGTATTTACTTTATAAAGAAACTCAGCTCGGAAAAAAAAAAAACTCCCCTCGTGAATATAAGCATTTTTATTTAAATCAGTGAATAACTGAGTGTCTTATTACATCCTGTGTACTACGAACAGTTTAGGATGATGAAGTGATCTGAAGGCAGGGGTGGCCCTACAGCTATATGGAGAAATTAACAGCTTTCACTTACAGCAGCAGTCTTTGCCCCCCCCCCCCCAAGGGACCATTGCTGGTTAGCAGGACAAGAAAGGCTGAAAATCTTGATTTCATGATTACCAGGTATGCCAGGTATGGACCCAAATGCTGGACTGGTAAAAAGGTTGAAGAACAATGTTACAGAGCAGCAACCAACTTGCCAGTTACTATAAAAGTGCTTGTCATAGATTACTTCCCTTCAGTCCACCAAGGGCCTGTATTGTTGCCAGGCGTGAACACAGGAAAATGAATCACCAGTGAGTGCAGGCATCACAGGCTTTGGCTCTATGATTTCAAGCCCTGAGGGTTTGACTCCAACAGCACACTCACTAGTGCGTTGGACCATATTCCATTTATTGGTGATTCATCAACGACTTGCCAGGGACAAGATCAGGGAACCGAAAGCTACCGTGTTTAGAACCGCTGCCAAAAGATGTTAAGCTAGAAATAGCCACTGAGTGTTTTTAAGATGAGAGGAGCTTTAAAAAGGCCATTTTCCTTTATGGATTAAAGAATAGATGGAAGACTTCAGGCCCCAAGAGGTTAACTCACACACCCAAGGTCAAAGAGAAAGCAGTCCTAAAAACTAAAATGTAAATCAGTATGAAAATGAAACCTCCTTTTACAAAATTTTGAAATATAAATCCTAAGAAGCTGTTCAGAACCACAGAAGTCCCAAACAAACAAAGCTATTAAATGTACTCAATCAGAAACCAAGCCTGAGTACAGTGGACGGATCCTGGCAGGGCAGCCTTGGGCAGAGAGGCTGGGGGGAAGAAAATAGAACATTTCAAATCAAAATCCAAGAAGCCTTCATCTTCTCTCGCTTGCTCAGTTCTCAAGCTCCCAGGTGGAGGCATCTGGGCACTGTCAAATCATCAAAGGGGTAATGGAACTTGAACTTGAACTAAGAGGAACAAAACTAAGACGGAAGTGAAAAGAGGATTCCGGAACACCACTGCAATAGATACAACCTAGCTTCATCTCAAAATCTAATCATCTATGGTAAAAATAGAACAGGTAGTTATGACCTAGCACCTCTTGTTCTTTGGACCAATGAGGAGTAAACTAGACGATGAACCGAATAGGTGTCTCTGGTATAATCTCTGCCACCAAGGTCAATGGGGTTATGGGTTATTGTCAGCTTCTAGACCCTACTGTCACAGCCTGCCTTTCAAAGAGGCCCGTGGAAAGCATGTGGATTTAGGAAAATTAAAAATTAGATTTTTAATATGTGGAGATGCCACATTTAGCAAAATATCTTATACAATTCAGTCTCTCTGTGGAGATGTCACGTATTAGCAAAATTTTTTATACAATTCAGTCTCTCTGACATTAAAAGCATTGGAAGAGAGGGGTTACAGAAAGATAGCACAGCAGATAAGGTACTTGCCTTGCAGTCAGTCCAGGCTAGATCCCTGCCATCACATGTGATCCCACAGGTACCTCCAGAAGTGATTCCTTGATGCAGAGCCAAGAGTAACCCCTAATCGTCGCTGGATAAGGCCCCAAAATAAATAAAAAACACATTTTTTTCAACTGTAGAGGTGATGAAAATAATACTTCCTTTTATTATGGCTGTTTGGGATTCAATAAGCAGCAGCAAACATTGCCTTACTGATTATTTATTGGTTTACTGCCTCTCAATGTCAAAATCACCTTTCTGCTCTCCTGTAAATAAGGGCTTGGGCCCTTGCATTTTTCTTTCTCCAGGGGGATTGTAATAGTCTTATCTGCAGATGAGGTACAGTTCCCTAGGGTTCATGGCCTACACAGCATACACAGCCACTGGGAAAAGCCAAGAGGCCAGGGGCATCTCCAGCACCTCCTAGGGTCACTTGCATCAGTGCCACCTTTTCTTGAAAGGTTCCTCAGCAGCCTAGAAGGCAGATTTCCAATAAGTCCCAGCAACCATTCTGTTACCATGAGCCTTGGCTAAGTCCTCTCCAACAGACAAACTCTTCAGCCTGGGGTAGAAGAGGCTACTTGGGTCTTCTGTCCCAACACTAATGTGGTCTGTATCAGTCCTACCTATATACCTTTAAATTCTCTTTACTTGTTACTTGTTCAATTTATTTTTTCAGGCAACATTCCAAAACCCCACTAATAGAAAGCAAATCTCCAATGAAGTCTCCTTGCTCAAAGTATTCATTTGATTTCTCCTAATTTGAACCCAGATTAACAGTTTCCTAGCCCACTACTTGATATCTAGTTAGTACCCAATAAATAGCTTCTATAACAACAACAATAATAATATAAATGACTGAATTCCTCTCTCATCTTTGTTCATTCTGTTCTGACCAGAATATGAACCTATTTCAAGTTTATGAAAGAAATGTGGTATAAGTGAAATAGCAAACTTAGAAAGAATATACAAACAAAGATTATGCTCAGGTAACTGGTTTTTAAGGGAAGCTATCTTTGTTCTGTTTATTTGGGGGGGGGGAGTCACATCTGGCTCTGTACTCAAGAATTGTTCTTGGAAGTATTCAGGACTATATGTGATGCTGGGTATTGAACCCAGGTCTGCAGCATACAAGGCAAGCACCCTGTCTACTGCACTATCACTCTAACTTCATACTTAGAATAGACTTTATAAATCGTGTTTAGCTGACCTAAAGACAATGTGACAAAGAATGAAAATGCCTATTTTTTTTTTTTTTGGCCAAGGATAATCCCACTGTGAGCTAAGGAACCAAATACATTTCTATAAACAAGTTTAAATTTTTTGTTTTTTCATTTATTTTTGGGTCACACTTGAGAGTGCTCAGACATTACTTCTGGCTCTGCACTCAGAACTCATTCTTGGCAGGTTTGGGGGGGGGGGGGACATATGGGATGCTGAAATGGATCCAGGTCAGCCACATGCAAGGCAAATGCCTTACCCACTGTGCCATCGCTCAGGACCTCAAGTTGAAAAATTTTTAGTAATAATTTGTCTCCACATCTCTCAGTTCACATTACTATGTTATGATATTTACAAAATTAATAGAAGACATGGAACTTCCCCTATCGTAGAATAACGATGTGTACTAAGGGCAAGGATTGAAAGAGCACCTCCCCACAGAGGGGAAAAAGAATGGGTTTAGTAGCGATATTACACAGTCAATATGTATTTCCTCATCTTGTCCATATACCAGCTTAATTCTACATGAAGGAGTATAAAAATGTGTCATGTTCTTTTGGCACATATTGTGAAATAAAATTACAATAAAAATATAAACTGTCTTGAATGTATTAAGTTTGTCTTCAAATTCTTGATTTCAAACCCTCAGAATTATTCCTCCTCTGAAAGAAGCACCATCACCTTCGACACCATCCCTAGTCATCTGTATTTTAACTTGTCAAAAAAATCTCCCCTAATTATCAGTTTAACAAAGAGCAGAGACCCAAGTGGGAGGTGGGGAGGGAGAGGGAATCTCAACATCTTTTAGGTAGGCACCTTGTCCGATTTCAAGAGCTAACCCCATCTTAAAACACCCCCAAAATAGATATTGCGAGCCACCAGCAGGACCCCAACATAAAGCAAGGCTCCTCATTAAAAGTTGGAGCAAACCCTGCCAGGGATGCCTGCAGGGAGGCTCAACAATAGCGGTTCTGCCCCATGCCTTTCCGACCTAGATTAAATTACTGACAAATGGACAGACTACCCAAAACTGAGCAATGCACTTTGCCAATGAAAATAATGATTGTGCTTGGTAGAGCACACATGCTTTCTGCTCAGCTTGTCAGCATTTTCAGTTAAGGGGCTCAATGGTCTTACCAGTCAACCCTTTCCCTGCCAAGACCAATAAGCTACCTTCATTTCTTAAGCCCCCTCAGGGCTTTAAATTACTATCCATTTTGCACTTAAGGTCAGTCCTGTAAAACTGTTTTTCCCCCTGGAAGAGCCATAATCAGAAGCAGTCCCTACTTAAAACTCCAAGAAAATTTAAGAATGTGAGCTTCTGGTAATTTTCCACTGTCAGGTTTTTTGTTTTGTTTTTTTTTCTTAATATTTGCATTCTTGAATGTTGCAGCTAGTGCTTAAGAAGGCAAGGTGCACTTCCCGGCAGTGTTATCACTTAATGCTCTCAGTGTTTTATAGGAAAACATGTATTTCCCTAAGCCAAAGTGTACCCGAGCAATATTTCAAGGCGACTTAGCTTTACAGTTCCAAACATTCTAGTAAGTTAAACAATTTCATTATACATGATGGTAAAATACACACACACACACACACACACACACACACACACACATTAAGTATGTATTCTGTTCGATTTTTATTTTTCATTGTTTACCAAGAAAACCAAGACTGTCAAAGCTCCTTACAGACCACAAAACCTGTCCAAGAAAAACAAACCTTGTCATTAATTTTTTTCATTCATTTATTCATCAAAGTCATTTTTAATGTCTGAACTTCCCATCCTTAAAAAAAAAAGCTGTTAAGAACTGTGGGCAAAAGAGAAACTTCTTTTCGTATGCCACCACCATAGCCGCTACCACCCCCAGTTTTTCCATCCAACGGGGGTTCTGACATCGTCATTGGATTTGACCTAGCAAAACTCAACTACTAAAAATAAGGTCTTTGCCTTAAGGAGGGGTCTGACAGATGCCAGTTTCAAAAGATAAGTTTCAGGTTTCAATGAAAGATGCTGACAAGAGCACCATTCTTATAAAATACTGATCCCCAAAGGCCCATCTTCCTGTCAGTTTCTTTCTCCACGTATCCAAGTTTGGATTTCCAGGCAGTCACTCCTACTTATCTTTCTACCTCCAGGCCTCCCACAATTCTTAACTTCATTCATAGCTTTGATTCCGGTTCTAAACTGTGCCTCTACTATAGTAATATGGTAGGAAGAAACCCACTAAATGCATCCTTGATGCTGATGTGATCTTTCCAGTTATTGAATCTTTCATTGAATTTTACACTATACAACCTCAAATGTAGAAAGAAGTCGATTCATTTTGCTAACTGTTGTTCGGGATAGATAGCCAGCTCCATAACTATACACTTTGATTTGGTACATGAGAAAAACGTATTTTTCATTACGTCCCTTATCCTCCTAATGACATTTCCAAACAGGATTTTAAGAACTGTGAAGCAGAAATAAAATTATGCTCAAGTTCCAAATTGATCTCATGGAATGGAAAATGGCTATCATTGCCAGTGAGCATTAACAGAGCTCAAAGCTAGCAAGTTTCTAGTTCAGAATCATTTCTCAAATAATGATCACCTTTCAAATGCCCCTTAAATTACCAATTGCAACAGAAATTCATTGAAATAACTGGCGAGACTCTGAAATCCCTACGCCTACTCCCTTGAGCTTGGACCCCAGACTTGGCCATGCATGTTGGGTTTCTTCCTACCTTTACAATAATAATGAATCAGACCTAACTTTTCACTTACCTGGATTTACACAAAAACCAAAAGGAGCCATGAAATCGCTTCTGGAAAGCACGTTCTGTGGTGACTTTTAAATAGCTTTAAGAATAATTTGGAAATAAAAATACTGCTGTAGCAAATTTTATGTCTTCCGCTCGCATATGCTAGAACAATTTCTTTCTCTCAGAGATAGAGGGAGAGAAATGTCTAAACTTCAGAAGACGCAGCCAATTATGGCCCACTGTCACTTTGGCTGTATTAATTATCTGCCTCCCCTAAGTTATCAGAACCTGAGAGAAGACTTAACAGCCACTTATTTCACATTACGGTTGTTCCACTAAGGAAAAGGCTGTGATTTATCTCCAGGTCTTTCTACATTTATAGGTTCTCCATGTTCTTGGAACTAGAGCTTCCTCTGCAGCCCGAATGGCATGAAGTACAGAAGCAATTACCATTCCTTTATGTAGGGAAATGTTTGAGAGTTTTCAGGACCCCTCCACCACCACCACAAATAACCTATCTGCTCTGACCAAATAACACCTCATTCTGACAGTCATGCCAACACAGGGCCAGAGCGGGAGTTCTATGCTGTTTAGAGCCTTTCAGGAAGGAGCTTGGTGTCTCTGGAGGTGCTGTTAGGACAAATGCTGAGTATTAATGTCTTTTAACATGACAATCCTCTCTGCAGTTCAGGAGTACATGAGCTCAGGATTTTGGTAAAAAGGAAGAAGTGAAATGCAAATGTTCACAGAGCAGTTATGTGAGTCTACCAATAGAAAGACTATTAATGGGCTGGAGTGGTGGCATGGAGCGGTAAGGCCTTGCTGGCGCTAGCCTAGGACAGACCACGGTTCGATCCCCGGCATTCCATATGGTCCCCCAAGCCAGGAGCTATTTCTGAGCGCATAGCCAGGAGTAACCTCTGAGCATTACCAGGTGTGGCCCAAAAAAACAAACAAGCAAAGACCAATAGGTAGGCAAACCTTAGCACCACCCTGAGTTAGGCAGATGCAGTGACTCAGACACTGGAATCCTTTTTCCCTCTCGCCTACCTGGGACACTTGCTTAGGGCACAGTGGAAGGAGAAAAGGAAAGAAAAAACCCCAGATGGTGCTCTGCAGTCACGCTCTGAACCTCAATGAGTCATATATCAAACACAAATACTACTGGACTATTCATACCCCCGCAGTGACTATTATGATTCATTCAGGTCTCCCTTGCAGATCACTTAGGGCTTCATCTTGAGAAGAGCAATTCCAACAAAAGGTTGATTCCTAGAGTAGAGTTTCCAGGACCATGAAAATGCAGGGAACAATTTTACGGCTAATTTAGGCAAAACAAGAGAGTTCCTGATTATGCTGAGCTTCTTTCCTAACAACAGGGAAACAGAGAGGAGACAGCTATAAAAGACTATACATTAATTAGGACTGTGCTTTGGAAAATATTAAAATATGGTTCTCAACAGAAAGTCCTGGGAAGAGAAAACAGGAAAGGAGCCAGTGAGGAAGGGGAACAGACTGGCATCAAGGCAGAAAAGCTCAAGAATGAAGGACCTAGGACCAGAAAGATAGTACAGCAGGCAGGTTGTATGCATTGCACATGGTTGACCCAGGTTCAATCTCTAGCATCCCCTATGGCTCCTGAGCACTGCTAGGAGTGATCCCTGAGCACAGAGCCAAGAGTAAGTCCTGAGCATGTTGGGCTACCATCCCCCCCCGCAAAAAGAATGAAGGACCTGAAACTCCATATCTGATATGAACATGGCAGAACAAGTAGAAAACAGTGTTACCTCTCTTGCCATTTTAATTTATTTAAATAATTGAAAGTTTTGGGACACGGTTATGATTCTAGAGTGTAGGCCACACAGGTGTGAAGCTCTTACCTGGATTCCTAGCACAACAATCATTTCAAATTGGGGGTTGAGGAAAATGAAAATAAATCCCAAAAAGAAAACAGAGAATAAACCAAAAGTCTCTGTTTTTGTTGCTCTCTTGTCCAGGTGACCAAAGGTTTCCTCTGATGACCGGAACTGGATTTCAGTTCTAATTCCCTTGATCAGAAGTTATAAAATCTGCCAGAATGACAGCTCACCAACTGCACATGAACTTAGAAATTAGAGGGGAAAGTCAAGGGCTTTATCCACTCAGACAAGCAGCGTCTCTCCAGATCAGGAGTACTTTAATGAAATGAGACTTAAGTGAATTGTTGACATACGCATTAAATGTTGTCATTTAATATCAACAGTATGTTTGATTTGTGCACCATTATGAAATGTCATTCGGACCAGAGAGTTATATTGAGGTTTACCACATTCTAGGAATGGATTTCCAGAGGGAAGGGAACTGATCTGTCTCAAAATAAAATGTGTTTACATTAACACTATGGGGAAGACAGTCCTGCAAACATAGATGGAGAGATAAAATAAGACCAGAACAAAGCTCAACTTGGAAGATTGGAATATAATGTAATTTTTCAACTCTGTGCATATGTAATATTTCACAAAGCGGGTTTTCTTTATCCTCCTTTTTGTATTTTAAATATCACTTCTGAGAAATATCTATTATACTTCAGTTTCCAAGATATTTTTGAGGGGGGAATGTAGAAGAGATTAATGTGGAGTTAGAAGGAATAACTGAGGCCACGTTCTCCTTTCTTAAAGGAAAAAAAAAACAACAAATAAACACCTAATATTTTCCTGCTAGTCACATTGGCTAATTAGATAGATTAATCTTATCTACTTACTAAGGTAAAAATCACATTACTTTTCTAGTTGTGACAGACTATAATGGGCTCATAGAAAATTGCTCATGGGGCTGGCACAGTGAAAGGATACATGCCTTCAACTAACTTTTCTCAGAAGATAACTTGAGTTAAACCAAAACTTATCAAGTTAAAGAGATGAATCCTCACAACCATTAGATCTTAAAGTAACTATTTTCCTAACACCACCAAAATATCCCCACCCCACCCCCAAATATACATTTCAATCCCTTTGTCTCAAGATGTACTAACTGAAGTAAACAAATATGAGTGCAGGAGGCAGGGAGTCAAGATCTGAGGCACTGTGTCATGCATTTAGCCTACCCCAATTCAATCCCTGGTACTATATATGGTACCCCCAAAAAACACCCAAAGTGACTACTGAGCAAAGATGTAGGAATAAACCCTGAGCAACTCAGAATGTGGCCCCAAAATCTGAAATAATAAGACTGGCACATTCCTACGTGAACAAAATTATGAGATACATTCTCCCACTTCCAGATCTACAAGATACTCCACTCAATTTTTTTTTGTAAATATCTACATATATTTTATCACTCTGGCAGAAGACTAGGGTGGAGGAAGTTGTTCTTCATTGGTCACTTGTGTCAAGTTTGGGTCTTGTTGTCACCTTTCCAGGGATTTGGAAGCAAAACAAACTGAAGTCTTGCTTCTGGCAAATCGAAGCTCTCCTAGTTCTAAGCAATTAACGTTGACTCAAAGGAAAACTGAAAGGTAGCTCTCACAGCAAAAAGAGGTAAAAAAAATGCTGTGATGAGTCTTTGTTTACAACAGATCTTAATTCTTTATCCTTCACTTGAGCAAGCTGTAAGGTCTTTGGCACCTAGCTAAAAATAGCACAAGTAAGCAGGTGACAAAGATGAATGGTTCCCAGGGACACAATTCAAAGCAGAGGAATTTAAGAAAAACTTCAGCAGTGTCGGCAAGATACTTTCCTGGCAGGTCAATCCAGAAGGAAGTAAAGAGCTCCTCTTGAAGCAGAACCACCCTTTGCCAGGAAGGCATTTCTCTTTCTGTGTTTCATGCTTGCTTTTGTGTCTGTTATTTTAGAAAATATTTTCAAACTTTAAGAAGTGGGCTTTAGGGTCGAAGAAATAGCACAGTGGTAGGGCATTTGCTTTGCACACAGCTGATCCAGGACGATAGTGTTCAAATCCAGGCATCCCATATGTTCCCCCATGTCTGCCAGGATTGATTTCTAAGTGCAGAGTTAAGAGTAACCCCTGGGTGTAAACCCCCCCGCCCCCCAATAAAAAAGAAGTGGGCTTTGCCACCAGATCAAGGAAAAAGAAGTTTCAATCTAACCTCATAAAATAGAAAGACACTACATCTGTCACCTTTCAAATTCCATGAAAGCTCCTGGTCAAAAAGAAAAACCAAAAGGAATATAATTTAAGTCAGAATAGAACTTCTGGAACATGCCTGCCATTATTGCAGACTCCTGCTGCGATGGACCTGCCCACCAACAGGGTCTCACTTCCCCTCTATGTAACCCAGTTCATAATGGGTTAAGAAAGACCAGAGAGGGTCAAAGACCATTCAATGGCCAGATTTTATCCCTCAAGTCATCTCCTTGGTGATGCTGCGAGTCTGTATGTTTCTCCATTTGTCCACCTTTGGTTTTGGCTTTTGGGCCACACTCAGGAGTGCTCAGGCATCATCCACTCAAGATCGCTTATGTAGTATCAGGGATAGAAATCAGGTTGGGGTCAGAGAGGTAGCATGGAGGTAAGGCGTTTGCCTTTCATGCAGAAGTTTGGTAGTTTGAATCCCAGCATCCCATATGGTCCCCTGAGCCTGCCAGGAGCGATTTCTGCGCAAAGAGCCAGAAGTAACGTAACCCCTGAGCGCTGCGGGGTGTGACCCAAAAACCAAAAAAAAAAAAAGAAAAAGAAAAGAAATCAGGTTGGCTGCATGAAAGGTAAGTGTCCTTATTAGCAATACTGTTGTTCTGACCCCACTGCTGTCTATCTTAAGGAACAAAAGATCTCTTCTCACTTGCTACTGTACAATGAAATCAATTTGGATATTTCATCTGACGATTCTTTATGTACGGTTATTCTATGCCACCTTCATCTCCCCCCCCCCTCAAACCAATAATGAAAGCCTCTGGAAGGACTACACCCATTCTCGGAGTATATGACCCCCCCTCTCTTTTTTATTTACTTATTTTTATTTATCCGTTTTTTTCTTTATCTTCTATTTTTTTTTCTTCTTTCTCAAACAAATCCA
>PVKC010006492.1:7474-31129 GCA_004027635.1 Crocidura indochinensis
GAATCATCTTAACAAAAGAGATGAGACTTATACCATAAAACTTCAAAAACAGTTAAGAAGAAGAAATTGAAGATTAAGGAAATGGAAAAACATTCCATGCCCAATGTATTGGAACTACTATATAGATTTAATACAATTCCTATACAAATTCAGATAACATTCTTCAAGGACTTATAACAGTCAATTACGAAGTTTGGAACTATAAACTATCCCATATAGTCAAAAGCATACTGAAAAACAAGAAACTGGAATGCATCTCATTACCTATCTTAAAGTTGTACTCTAAAGTCGTAGTAATCAAAACAGGCTGACATTGAAACAAAAATTTTTGGAGAGATGTGTCAGAATAGAATATTCAATGACAAACCCCCAAGTATATGGTCAACTAATTTTTGACAAAGGAGCTGAGAACATAAAATTGAATAAAGACAGCCTCTCAACAAATGGTGTTGGGACAGTTGGATAACCATGTGTAAGATATTTAAACTGAATTATTATCTCACACCTTACATAAAAGCCAATTCAAAGTGAATAAAAGGCCTTGAGATCAGACCTGAATCTATAAAGTACACTGAGGAAAACAGGCAGACTGATCCAAGACCTAGACCTCAGAGGAATCTTCAATGATATGATGCCAGAGACAAAGGCTACAGAATCAAAACCAAACAAATGGAACTACATAAACTCAAAAGTTTCTGTATGGCAAAAGTAACATAAGCTAAAATTAAAAGTCAGATAAATGAATGGGGGTGGGGGGCTGGGAGATAACATGGAGGTAAGACGTTTGCCTTTCATGCGAAAGATCATCGGTTCGAATCCCGGTGCCCCATATGGTCCCCCGTGCCTGCCAGGAGCAATTTCTGAGCATGGAGCCAGGAGTAACCCCTGAGCACTGCCGGGTGTGACCCAAAAACCAAAAAAAAAAAAAAAAGATAAATGAATGGGAGAAAATATTTTTATTTGGTATATCAGATAAAGGATTGATATCTAGGATATGTAAAGTACTCACAAAGATTAACTGCCCCAAAATCTAAAAACCCCATCAAAAATGGGGAGAGAAAATGAACAGACACCTCTCTGAGGAAGACCAACAGATGGTTAGCAGACACATAAAAATGCTCATCATCACTTATAATTAGGGAAATCCAAGACAACAAAGAGATATTATTTTACACCAGTGAGGATGGCACATATAAAAAATATTGGAAACAATTTGTATCGGTGGGGCCGTGGTGAAAAAGGAACTCTTATGACCGTTGGTGAGAATGTTATTTGGTTCAACCTCTATGGAAAAAAGTATGAAGTGTTCTCAGTAAACTCAGAATTGAGCTGCCACTTGACCCAGAAATTCTACTTTTGGTTATTTTCCCTAGAACAGAAAAACTTTCATCCAAAAAGAAAGATGCACACCACAATTCAAAGCATCATTCAGTACAATAACCTGCTATTTCAAGCTGGGGTGGTGGGATAGGGTGGACTCTGGGAGCATTGGTAGAGGGAGGTTGACACAGGTGGTGTGACTGGTGCCAAAACATTGTATATCTAAAACTTACCTATGAATAACTTTGTAAATTGTAATGCTTTAAATAAAAATGTATATTAAAATGTATTAAATATATAAAAAGATATTGTAGTATCTTTGATGCCATTGACCTAAGCTATAAAAATGTGGGAGTCCCATCTAATTAATGATCCTGTGAACTGGGCATCTGAAACCAATGTCAATCATTCTACAGTCAAATACAGCTAGAAGATAATGCAGCAAAGGCATCTTACTTACAAAATAAGGAAATAGCCTCTGTTTCTGTCACTATTTTCAGTCTTTTTATTAGTGTTCTTATTTCCTGCAAAATACTGTTTTCCATATAGGCCATTCTAATGTCTTAAATACACAAAGAAAGCTAAATTTGATTGTTCATGATTTTATTGGTATCATGATTTAGTAAAATACCTTTCATGAGGGTTCTTTTTTGGTGTGTTTAAAGCCAAGAACTAAATGTAGCAATAAAAATCTAAATTACCTTGGCTCTTGCCTGAAATGCTCAATATTCCAATTTCTATGCTTAAATGTCATCCTAGAGAGAAGAGCAAAAATAGTTGATAATGATTCCGTATTACTGACTCACTCTACTCATTAGATTATATTGAAGTATTGTGACTTGCCTGGATCACTGAATTGTTCCATATTATACTTCTAGCTATTTCAAGTAATTTTTTTGCTACTATACAAAAATACAAATAATTCTAATGATTCTTTATAAATATAAATAATAATCTTACAGATACAATTAATTTCTCTATTACAGTTTTTAAGTCATCATTAAAATGTTATTTTTAAAAATAATTAATCAATACATCTCAGCTCTTTGTTATTTTAGTATTGAACTCTAAAATTGTTAGGTATAATTGTATTATTATTTCTTTTTTTGTGGTTTTTGGGTCACACCCGGCAGTGCTCAGGGGTTACTCCTGGCTCCATGCTCAGAAATTGCTCCTGGCAGGCACGGGGGACCATATGGGGCACTGGGATTCGAACCGATGACCTTTTGCATGAAAGGCAAATGCCTTACCTCCATGCTATCTCCCAGGCCCCAATTGTATTATTTTAGAAAAAAACAGGTTGTATATATTTATTGTAAATCATGTTTTTGTAGACAAAAGATTTATTGGCTAAACTATTACATGTATTTTAGTGAGCATATTCCAACATGTTATATTAGCATTTGCTATTTCAAGTTTTAATAAACAATTAATTCAAATTTTAATTAGTTTGTTTTAATACTTAAAGTTAGAATTTTTATTTATATACAAACTGAAAAGACTTTGCTTCATGAATTAATTATAAAACATGGTAGTGCAGGGAGTTTGATAGTCTCCTCTCTTCCCTAGGCAACAATATCTTGTAATGGTAGTATAGCATATCCAATAAGCTCTATGATTAGAAATTATAGTATTTACATATATTCTTTGACAGATATAATTTTTCTGGCCAAAGGAGTTTTCTTTTAGACATCTAAATAGTAGTTGGCACAAAGGTACAGTTTTGAAAGTGCATGAAATGGAGTGAAGGAGAGAATTGAAAGGTTCAGCTGCAAATAGCAGGCTTCAGAGACAAGTCCAAAAGCAGATGGTAGATTATTCATCTGGCTACTTTTCAGTCAGTTGAGAGAGGACAAAAGAAAATAAATATTGTTTCTCAATGGGTTCTATACTAAAAGTATACACAAATTACTTTTCTGTATTTTTATCAAGATAAAGCAATAAAGATTTTTTATCAATTTTTACTACAAAATGTAACATTTATGTTATAAAGATTTATCTATATTTATTTTTAATTTAACCCCATGGCCAGTATTAACAGATACCAGTTTTTGATTGAATATTTAAAGGAGGGGGAGGTAATGTACTATTCTTACTGATTTCCTTTTTTTAAAAAAATTTTTTTATTAAAACTATTGTGATTTGCAAAAAACAAAGTCTTTCATAGTTGGATTTCAGGTATACAGTGACAGTGAATTAGGGCCATTCCCACCACCAGTATTGACCTCCCTCCACTAAGTTCCCAGTGTGCATCTTATACCACCACCCTTAGCCCCTGCCCCCTTGCCTCTAGTGTAACAGGCACATTTAAGCTTAGATTGGTAAAGGTCCCTTGATTCTATTGTCATTGACTTTAGCTTGGTATTTCATTCCGTCCATTTTTATCTCCACCAATACACCTAATATCACTTGGCCCCTCTCCCCCATTCTCATTTTTTCCTTCTCAATTTTACAGAAAACTTCAGAAATATGAGTTAAAACAAAGTAATTTATGTGCCAAAGTTCTATGAAAAAGGTACGAGACCCTATCTAAAAGATAAAAATTAAATTAAAAAAAAGAAAGAAAAAGGTGGATGACAGGTTTTATCTTCATTGGCACAGCAATCATTGGGGGAAATTAGAAAGGGAAAACCATTGGCCTAAAAAACAGGGTGTCCCTACCCATGAAGCATCCTGTCATAAGACCAACTCGTGTCTCCAGGCATACTAACTGGTTAACCCTAAGGTCTTTCTTCATGGTCCCAGGAAGAGTTCTCTTCAATCACAGTTATCGTTGTCAGGCTTCTGTAATTAGAGATCTTGGTTTTGCACAGACCCTATGTCAAAGCTGGGGTGTCATGAAGCGTCTTTTAATTTCTCACCCTTAGACAGTGAGGCAGGGAAACTTACCTTGAAAGCAAGATATTGCTATTTCCTAGTTTTCAGGGTGTTGTATGAGCCCACCATGGAACAAGTCAGTACCAAGATGGCATTTGGGCCTCATCCTGGTGGAAGTTTGATTCCTGGTCTGGGGCAGAAAACCCTACTGGTTCCAAGGATGGGATCCAAGGTTTGGGGTGGACAGTTGATGCCCGATCAATTGAGGCCTAACTCAAGTCACTATGACAAATGTTCAGGGTGAAAGGCACCCCTGCACTATAAAATTTATGAGTTTTTATTCCTATTATATAACAATTTCTTTCTATATGTAAGATTTCTTCATTTTAATGTGCCTATATAAAAAAGGAACAATGCCACAGGATGCTACTGATGCATATACCAAGCTAAACAAGCCCTTTTACCTGGTTCTAACCTGAATTCAGACACCAAGAGAAACTTCTACTAGAATTCTACTAGAATTTCCTTCTAAGCAGATCCAAAGAAGGGATAGGGAAAGCTACATCTACACAAGAAAATACACTTTAAGAATTATATGGACTTAGCTTTTCTTGTTGACATCACACATAAACTTAAAAAAGAAAAGAATTATACCTATTAGGATCTGGAGATAAAGCACAGCGGTAAGGCGTTTGCCTTGCAAGCAGCTGATCCAGGATGAACAGTGGTTCAAATCCCAGCATCCCATTTGGTTCCCCATGCCTGCCAGGAGTGATTTCTGAGCGCAGAGCCAGGAATAACACCTGAGCACTGCCCACAAACAAAAACAAAAACAAAAACAACAAAAGAAATATACATGTCACCTTTAAGTCTTTTTTTTGCTTTTTGGGTCACACTCTGTGATGCTTAGGGATTACTCCTGGGGCCATGCACTCAGAAATCACTCCTGGCTCTGGGAACTATATGGGATACCAGGGGTCGAACCAAAGTCCGTCCTGGAGCAGCTGCATGCAAGGCAAACACCCTACTTCTGTGCTATCGCTCCAGCCTCATCTTTAAGTCATTTTAAATAGTCTGGGGTGCGGGTGGGGGAATAAAATTCAAAGCACAGTTTCAATCTGCGATGTGGTCTTGTGGAGTCTGAAGAATGGTACACAGAAGTCAGGGACCAGGAATGTCCTTTAGCTGAGGTTCTTTTAAGAACCAAATCCAGTAACAAGCAACAGTCCACAGTGAAGGGAGGTGGGAGAAAAGGGACCGTAGAGAGCAAATCAGCAGCTGCGGTGGTGATAGCTTCTTCTCCGGATAAGGCAAGAAGGGCTGGGAGGCTGTCCTTTTACTTTGGGAAACAACTGGCAACTGGTCGTTGTTCTTGTTGTTGTTGCTGTGTGTGTGTGAGGATGTTTTGGTTCCTGAGGAGTTAAGAACTGAGGGTAAAGTGGGTTAAATAGGGAGAAATAACAGATCAGGGGTAAGAGGACAGAAAAGGAATTGTAAAGTGTTAAGCAGAAGAGGGGGGAAAAGGATTATTTATAACAAAGACTATATATAACATAGACGGGCATTATTTACAATACATGTTAGACAGACATGAGGTGTCCACCACACACACACACACACACACACACACACACAACAGTCATTAAATATCGATTCATAGATTGTAATGGAAGAACTGACCCAGGTAGAATGGGTCAGTGTTTAAAAAAATAAAAAACTGGCAAGTCAGCGGGGGTGGGGGGGAGTATTTTCCAGTTCCTAGGCAAATCATCATTGGTGAGGGTAAACTTTGCTGAAGAAAGGCTTCTGGGTTTAGATTGTGTATGGAGCATTTTTTTTTTGTTTTTTGGGTCACACCCAGCAGTGCTCAGGGGTTACACCTGGCTCTACACCCAGAAATCGCTCCTGACAAGCTCAGGGGACCATATGGAATGCCGGGATTCGAACCAATGACATTCTACATGAAAGGCAAATTCCCTACCTCCATGCTATCTCTCCGGCCCCATGGAGCATTCTTAAAACAATCATAATTTTCAAGTCTAGACTACTAAGCAATATGAACAGTGTAAGAGGAGTCTGCCCCATGAAGTATCTTCTACCAGGTGTTAAGCATCCAGGTTCCTTTCCTGCAAGCAAACTGAAAGCACAGGCATTGTGATATAATAATAAACTAACTTGAATTGAAAAAACATTGCAAAAACATACTCAGTGAATGAGCACTGTAGCAAGAGTCTTTGGCATGCAGTTGCCTAGTCCAATGATATCGGTGGACATAAACATTAGATCATATTAGCAGGCAATGAATAAATTAGAGTATTTTTCCAAACATTACCATAAGAGCACTGTATTTGGAGTCTAATATAATATAGCACTGAAATGTGAAAGTAGAGTGACCAACCTAAATCTCCAAGATCTATTGTGGTAAAAAAGATTAGAGTTATTATAGACGTATTAAAATTAAGACACTAAAACATTCTTATAGGGAGCATTGTAGTGGGAGTCCCTGGCTTCCAAACACATTCTGCACCAATTTCTGTGGATAAGAGCAGTAGAACAATGAATAGACCCCTATAAAGTGCAGTTGGATGGACACCACTTGCTCAATCTAAGCAGCTGTATCCATTGCTGCAGGTCTCTTTGAAATATAAAAGAAAATATAGGCTTTTGTGCTTTTGTGTTTCGCCTCTTTCACTCAGTTTGTTTCCTTCTTCTCACTATACTGTAGAGCCTATGGTGCTCGAGACATCTACCATTTAGACCATTGTGTTTCTTGTGCAGTTATTCTAAATACCACATGTAAGTGATATTATTCTGTATTTATTCTTCTTCCTTAGGCTTACTTCATTTAACATAATATCTTCTAGTTCCATCCATGTTGCTGTAAATTTTATGATTGTATCATTCCTTACAGCTGTCTAGTATTCCATTGATTATATGTACCACATCTTATGCTCCACTTATTTGTTGTTGGACATCTAGGTTGATTCCAAGTCTTAGCTATTGTACTGATTGTTGCAATGTGTAGCAGTGTGCATACATTCTTTTGGGTGAATTTTTTTCTGTCCTGAGGAGAGATACCCTCAAAAGGGATTGCTGGATCACATGACAGATCAATTTTGAGTTTATCAAGAACTTTCCATACTATTTTCCATAGTGGTTGGGTCAGAGCTTTCCCACCAGCAGTGCATGAGAGTTCCTTTCTCACCACATCCTCACCAACAGAGATTGTTCCCAGTATTTTTGATATGTGCCATCCCAACTAGTGTAAGATGATATCTCAATGTTCTTTTGATTCGGATTTCCCTAATGATAAGTGATGATGAACATTTTCCCATGTGTCTGTTGGCCATCCGTCAGTTTTTCTCAGAGAAGTGTCTCTTTATTTCCTCTCCCCATTTATCTGATTCTTTTCGGTTTTGTGGAGTTAACCTTCACTTTGTTTGTCCTAAATATCAAACCTTTAGCTGATGTGTTGAGCGCAAAAATTATCTCCCAATCAATTAGTTGTCTTCTAATTATAGTTCATGTTTCTTTTGCCATACAGAAACTTCTTAGATTAATGTAGTTCCACTTATTTAGGTTTGATGCTATAGCTCTTGCCATTGGTATCCTGTCACTGAAGACTTCTTTGAGGTCTAAGTCTTGGAGTTTTCTACCTATATTTTCCTCAATAAACTTTATGGATTTGAGTCTAATCGCAAGATCTTTAATCCACTTTGAATTCTGTTCTTAGTGATTTTCTTAAGACTCCAATGGTAAACATTTGTTTAATCTTTAGTGTAACAAAGGAGTCAGTTCAAATGCATAGGATAAAACCTAACATATCCTAGTTTAATAGGGCATTATCATTATCTTTGTTCCATTATTTGTCTTTAAATATTTGTACTGTATGCACAATAATAGAAGTTACTCATTCCTTCTAGGAATTTTGTCCAATGTTCTATGCTTAAATATTTCAATAAAAAGAAAAGAAAAATGGGGGGCCGGGCGGTGGCGCTGCAGGTAAGGTGCCTGCCTTACCGCGCTAGCCTTGGACGGACCACGGTTCGATCCCCCGGTTCCCATATGGTCCCCCGTGCCTGCCAGGAGCGACTTCTGAGCGCATAGCCAGGAGTAACCCCTGAGCGTCACTGGGTGTGGCCCAAAAAAATAAACAAAAAAAAAAAAAGAAAAGAAAAATGGAAAACTGCTATAATTTTCACTGTTGCTGTTATTCCAATCTTTATTCTAAAACCATCAGTGAAATTATATTTTAGCAACATTTTATCTTGCAATTTTTTTAACTCTAACTCTTTAATATTTGAACTTTATGAAATAGGTTACTCAGTGAGAAATGAGCTTTGTAGTGTTTGGATTCTCAGAGTGATAGTAGTGGTTGAGGCATGAGGAAAGCAGAACACAAATCCAATAAAAGACAAGTATCAGGTGTAGAAGTTTTATAATTTTAATTTATTTAGCTAGTTTTTAGGTTTTTTGTTTGTTTTGTTTTGTTCTTGGGGAGCCACATCCAGTGACATTCAGAGGTTACTCCTAGTTATGCGCTCAGAAATCACTTCTGGCTTGGGGGACCACATGGGACGCTGGGGGTTGAACGTGGTCCGTCCTAGGTCAGCTGCATGCAAGGCAAACTCCCTACCACTGTGCCACTGCTCTGGTAACTTTAGTTTTTAGTTTTGGGGCCATACCCAGAGACACTCAGGGTTACACCTGGCTCTGTGCTCAGAAGTTACTCCTGGCAGGTTTGAGAGACCATATGGGGTACTGGGGATTGAATCTTGTTGGCCGTATGCAAGATGAATGCTCTCCCCTCTATGCTATCACTCCGGTCCTAAGGTGTAGAAGTTTTAAAGTCAACATCTTAAGCATAGCAACTAGAATCATTAGGCACCAACCTAGTATTGTCATTTATCTGTTAATATTTGCCGGCGTATAAAATGACCCCCTAATTTTACAGTTAAAACATAGGTTTAGGCCTTTAATCGCTGTATAGGACAGAACGCTCCTGTGTTGCAACTGTATGTACCACAGTGAGCCAATCACAACAAGCAAAGGTTCAAAGGGTATACTGGAATAGACTTCCTCTCTGACTCTGACCCATTTGAGCAGGCTTTTTTTTTTTTTTTTGGTTTTTGGGCCACACCCGGTGACGCTCAGGGGTTACTCCTGGCTATTCTTGAGCAGGCTTTTGACAGTGTAGATTCGGGTACAGAACATTGTCTAATCTGCATGTATCAAAAGCCTGCTTGGATTGGCCGAGTTAGAGAGGCGGTCCGAGCAGCCTTGCAGTGATTGGTACAGAATCGAGTTGGAAAATTCATTTCATGGCAATATCCACATGATTTTCATTTAGCGGCATATCGAGACGTTTTTTCAGAATATACTCAGTGTATAAGACCACTCCCGATTTTCGGCTGACTGTTTTTCGTTTCAAAAGTCGTCTAATACATCAGTAAATATGGTAATACTATTAATATCTGTTAATATAATATGATATAATACTCATAAATGTTATAAAGTTCAATGGAATAAACTGGTTATTGAAAATATTCAGAAAAAGCAAAAGTAAAATTTACTGAGAACTAATACTGGACACCATAGAGATATTTTTACATTTAATATTTCCTTTGGTCATTATTGTAACCTTCAAAACTTTATATGATTATCTTTACTATTTACTGTTGGAGATCATGAATGTGAGAACAGATAATAAACTCAATTAGGAGGCTGGAGCGATATTACAACAGTTTAGGTGCTTGTCTTGCAGGGTGGCCGAACTGTATTCAGTCCTTGGAGGATTGCATTCAGTCCTCTGAACCCCACCAGGAGTAATTCCTGAGTGAAATGCTAAGAGTAACTCTGAATATTGACAGGTGTGACCCAGAAACAAACAAATGGAAACTCAGAGTCCCTAGAGAAACAAGGAACCAAATAGGTCAGCCTAAATTTGGTCTTTTCCCCTTTGAATGTCCACACTTGATTCAGATCTCAGGCTGTCAGGGCCCTAAATAGTCAGACATATGAGAGAATTTGGAATTAAGTAATTATCAGAATTGAGTGTCTCAAATTCATTATGCACATAAGCTATAGCTTTAAAGTCTTGTGTTGGGTTAGACATTTGCTCATCTTTATCTTTCCCATGCCACTTTACACAGTACTTTGCAAATCACGATTATTCAATAAACATTTGTTAAAGGTAATTTAAAATATTCTTACAGGAGCAACTGGAAAGAGTGTTTTAATAATAGTGGGATAATTGTAGGTCCATCCTGGGATAGTTATGTTTATCATACTAATTGAGAATCCAATTAAAGAGTTTAAAACTGAGTAAACAAAAAAATAATTGATAGTATTTACCTGTCTAGCAAAGCATACTTGCTAAAGAAAGGGGAAAGGTAGATATAGAAAATAATATATAGTCTTTAAAATCTATAGCATGCTAGATTTTAGTCTCTGAAATTATCATTGGAGAGAAAGAAATATCAGCAATTAGTATTTCATGTTTTCTGTGAAAACAACTACCTCTGCTGCTGATAACTGGAATTACCACTTAAACCAGATAAGAGCTTCTTTAACTAATTGGGTCAGATTATATTTTTAGTACAATTTTACTCTAATGAATGCAGGCCCTTTCTATTAACCTTAACAAGAAACATGAAACAACCTGAGGATATATCATTTGGGACTTCAAACTAAGTGTATATGCTAATGTGACAGGAATGACAGCTTGAGGACAATTTTACCATATCGATTGCAATTATAAAGGGAAAATAAAATCTTCTCAAGTATTCTTCACTCTCTCTGAGTTAATTAAATTTTATAACCTTTGCTAAACTCATCAAACAATAAGCTCTTACTCAGGCAAAATCAAATAATTATAAAGAGCTATATTATCTCTGAAAAATTTCACTGAGTTGATAGCTTTAGCAGTTTCCTTTATTTTCATGGCAAGAAATTCTCATCAACCCTGTCATTGCTGCATAGGTAATCGCCAACAGTATTTATTGAATTCTTAGAGTACTGTGCTAAGCAAAGAAACACCTGCTGCTTAGATTTAACATTTAAGTGGAGATGTTTAAATTGTTAAAGTTTGTCCAAAATGTATTTAACCCTGTGACTTAGGAAAATATTTTAGTAGGAATATTATATGTTATCCATATAGGAGTAACATTAGATTATACAGTATGTAAATATATAACAGTAATATATATGGGAGTACAATATATATTGAAGTATAGGAGTAATACTGAATTACATTAAGTTAAACTTAATTTTATTTTCTAACTTTACTGAGCGGACATATGTTTTGAAAGATAATGCAACTGTCTTTCCTCAGAGGAAAAAAATGATTTATTCCTAGAGGATAAACACTAATTTGCTGAATATTTTATTTGGGTGACTTAGGAAAGTCTCAACTCAGCAACTAATTGGCATTGTGACTCTCAGTTGAAGTGCAGTGTTGCATGGTTGCTATGCTAAGATTGGGCACTTGATGCCTTTGACTTGAGAAAAATTCTATGTCAATGAATAGAACTTATTTGCATCAGCAGACAATATAGCCTTACTTTCTTCTCTTTATAACTAACCTGGTATATATGGTTTGGTCAACCAGGTTAGTTATAAACATATATATATATATATATATACATATATATATATATATATGTTGTTTCTAGATCACACCTGATGGTGCTCGGGGATTACTCCTGGCTCTGTGCTCAGAAGTCTCTCCTGACAGGGTTGGGGGATCATATGGGATGCCAGGATTCGAAACATAATGGGTCCTGGATTGGCTGCCTGCAAGGCAAAAGTCCTACCTCTCAGATGTATTTTTAAAACCGTTTTTATACTTAAAAACTCAACTAAATATTCTAATACAATATATAATAATACTCAACTCGTATTGGTATAAAGAAATGTAATAGAGGAGGAGAGTTGAACTGGGACAGTTGTGAAAAGGGTCTTTGGTAAGTTAGTATCTAGGTAAGTGCAGAACTTTCTATAACAATATTATAAACAAGGCTGGAAAGATAGTACAGGGATTAAAATACCCATTTTCATGTGCAAGGTTCATGTTTAATCTTCTTGGAACCACATATGGTCCTCAGAACACTTCTAGGGCTAAGCCATAAGCACAGAGTGAAGAATAGGTTCTGACTAAGGCCCAGTTAGACCCAAAATCCATCCCCTCCGAAAAGCTATTGTAAGCCATATTACTTCAATAGTAAAGTAAGACCAAGTGTTCAGCATCATGTGATGTTTTAGACTGATTTCTCAATGTCTGAATTTGGGAAAGATGACAACTTTTTCTCTTCCAAATTGGACATATGGAAATTAGTAAAGGGGGTAATTGGGCATATTCATTTCCTGGAAAAATTCTCTTAAGTATATTTTTCTGGTTTATTTTTGTTTGCTTGGCAATTAGGCCTCTCATGATTATCAAATTTCCATTATAACCACATTTAACTGAAAGTTAATAATCCATTTCCTTTATCAATGGTATTGTGCATGACTTTTGCAACATTATGTGCAGTCACACAGATTAGCAATTTATGTGGGTGAAGTAGGTCATCTGAGTCTTTCCAATTCACACAGTACTCATCTTAATTATATCCATAGAGAAGCTTGCTGGAACTTTAAGCATCTTTATAACCTTCAAGGTCTAGATATATGGATGGATTTTTTTCTTTTGCTTCATACCAAATTTTTAAAACTTCAGAAAGTGAAAGGAGAAGATACAAATACATGCATTCTTCACATAGATTCACAAAATAGTAAGATTTCCCACATTTTAAAGAGTCTACTTTACTGATCCACTTTATTTGTTTGTTTATTTTGGGGAGGTCACACCAAGCTGGCACAGGGCCCTCTCCTGACTCCTGGAGGGGATTGGGGCGCTATATATGGAAACCCTGGTAGGCTGTATGCATGGTAAGTACTTCATCCATTGTATTATTGATTTGACTCTGCTTATACTTTAAAATATATTAAATATTGGGGTTAGAGTGATAGTACAGTGTACAGGGCTCTTGACTTGCATGCACCCCTTGAGGTTCCCCAAGGAGTAGGGGGGAACTACTACTATTGCTAGGAGTAATTCCTGAACACAGAATGAGGATCAAACCTTTAGCACTGCCATATGTAGCCCTCGCAAACTAAAAAGTAGATTAAATATTATGACATTAAACACTATAAGTATTTCAATATGCATCTCTGAATATAAAGACTTAAGGGGCCAGAGAGAGAACTCACGAAACTGAAGACGTGCTTTGTTATATAGAGGCCTGTGTTTTATCCCAGTACTGCATTGTTCCCCCCCAAAACCACAAGCATAGAATCAAGAATAGCCCTGAACACTGCTGGGTATGGGCCCCAAAGAAGCACAAAACAGAACACAAGGACTTTATCCTATAAAATCACGATACCATTATTACACCTAAAAAAGTGGCTTTCATACAATAAAGTCATCTACTATATAATCCATAGAACATTTGCCTAATTGTCGCAAATGGGTCCTGACTTCCAATATCTTTGTGTCATTATTCTTTTATCACATTCACTGATCACCAATCATCTTGTTTATTTCTTTTCTCTTCCAATAGTTCTTTGCCTTGATTTATTCTATTGGGCAAACAATAACATACATGTATGTATGCACAGTATGGTGTGTATATAGACATACATATATATGTTTTTTAAACATATATCTAAAATAAAACTACTTCTGATCCACTTCTGCTAGGGTTTCTCAACCACAGTCATATAGGCAGTTTGAGGCAGGTAATTCTTTGCTTTTGGAGCTGTTTAATATATTGTAGGATGTTAAACATATTCACTAAATCCTACCCATTTGTTGTCAGCAGCACTCCTCTATTTGTCGCAATCATTCAAGTCACTAGACATTGCCAACTGTTCCCTGCAGAGCAAAATTGCCCCTGATAGAGAACTGCCAGATGGCTCCCATTTTTGTTATGGTTCTTGTTTTATTTACTAACTTTTCTTTTAATCCTTTTACAGGCCAACTTGAATTAAAATTTTTGTGTAGCTCTAATCATATTACAAAAATAATTTTTAGTCTACTCGTAGTCCTTAACAATCACTAAGTATTTTCTACATCACTATATGGCATATGCATGTGTTGTTCTTATCTTTCTAGTATCTCTACCCTCACTTGCAGTAACTACACTCATTTTTCTAGTCTACAGCTATCTTTCTAAATCACCAAACATTTAGCTTAAGGATTTTTCCTGTCAAAGATGTATACAAGTGATCCAAGCTTGACCAGTCAGAGTAATCCATCTTCTCAGTCACGGTGCTGATGTCATGATAACCACCATGACCTAACTTTGAAGAAATAATCTTTTTTCCTGGAAATTTGCTAAGGAAAAGAACTACCTTATTTTTGATGGCTTAATAATGACATTGAAAAGTTAGAGTCCCTGAAACTATAGTTAAAATTGTTTTAAGGAAATGAAGTCAACACAGACAGAAAGTAGAGTTGAGATTGAGAGGAAATTCTGGTGTTGCATTTGAGTTTCTAGATCCATTCTTCTCTACGGCATCCCATTTCAACAAATTATTCATCATTAATTAACTAACTAATTAATTAATTAATTTTCTGAATTGGTTGGACATGAATTTCTACTTTTATAACAAAGAGTTCTGATGAAGAAAGCGGCATTTGCATATATGTAATTTAATGGATCCTCTTCACTCTAGTTGTAGTTACATGATATTCCTTAACTATCCAGTACTAAACTTTACAACAATTTAAATATTTTTCCATTATAAAATCAGTGTTCTTCTTCAGTGCCTTTTGAATGACTTCAAGTAAAATTTCCATTAGTGTCTTCAAAAATGGGCCTTTTATTGAAACTATGAACCACAAGATTTAAAATGAAATGATTTACTACCTAATAGAAAGCTGTTTTGCTTTATCCCCATTTGATGTTTTTACTTCCATTATAATCGCTCCATCTGTGATCATACCAACTGCTGTGACAGTATCTACTCCAGCTGCATAGACACATTTGAATACATTCATGTACTACATCAGTGGTTTAGGACATTTTTTATGGTATCACAAAGATTTATTTCTAATTCTCATAGGACCTGCCTGGTTTCTTTTAACTGTTAACCTCAAAATCAATATTGTTCAACTTTAAGTGGTTAGATTTATATTCACTAAAGACATAAAATTACTCTGTTATTCTAATATCTATGAAAATGTTTCTGATTGTTTCATTATGATGATGTTTGTGTATCTCATTTATCTGCATAAATTAATATTTTTAAATTTAAGGTCAAGTTCAAATATTGATTTCTCCATTTTCTTTTATCATTGTTTTCACTTCTTATTGCACTAATAATTCTACCTGGTAGCACTGAGTGGTGATGTAATGATGTGTGACTAGTGCTACTTTAGGGTCTTACAGTAATCATGGACTTGTCTTTTGGAAAATCAGTGGCAGTGATATACTATACTTACTATAAGTATATTATACTTATATATATATATTAAGTATATTATATAATTATAATAGATATATGATATACTATGAATATATTGTTAAATTACTTATAAAAACATAATTTGTTATAGCAAAAGATTAGAAATAAATCAATCACTAGAGAGAAATAATTCTAACTAGGGAGTTACTTCAATTATTTGAAATGGAACCCTATGTAACTATGAAAAAGGACAAGTTTAGTGTATATATTGATTCAGTGTAATATTGAAGGTATGTTATTAAATATATGAAGAGGTGGGATAGTAGAATAATTGAATTTACAGACTTTTAAGCCTGCCTTAGCTTCAAAGAGAACTGTGAAAAAATTTTTCAAGCTCAGCCCCTCAGTTTTTCATCTGAGGATAAAATAAAGATGAGAATAAAACTGACAGAACTGTCTAAGGAATGAGTGAATACAGTAAAAGTTTCAGGGTATCTGAAACATAACAAAATAATCTGTAATTGGATGTAAATTTTAAATTATATAATTAATTAAAAATAAAAAAAACCTTACCAATATCTTCATGCTGGGGGTTTGAGTCCATGCGTTTATTTTAATTTGGCTTTGTTTGTTCTCTTGTTTTATTTCTTTATATTCTACATATGAGTGAGATTTTCTTCTGTTTATATTTTTTCTGACTTATTTTGCTTTTTACAGCAGTGGTGAATGTGGCATAGTAAAATATTTTTTTTTCTAGTTTTTTTTTTTTTTTCCATACCCAGCTATGCTCAAGGATTACTCCTAGCTCTGCATTCAGGAATTACTCGTGAAAGTGCTCAAAGTATCATATGCCAGGGATCAAACCCAGGTTGGCCACATGCAAGACAAACATCCTAAGTGCTGTACTATTGCTCTGTCCTAGATATTTTAAAGTGGCATTAATTTTATTTCTATTCAAAGCATTTTTCTAAAAGTGTTATTTACTTTCCCTTTTTATTTCCTAAAAGAAAAAAAGTTTTGTTTTGATGACAAGGAGATAGCTCAAAGGTCTGGAGCACATGGCTGGCATATGCTAGATCCTGAGTTTAATCTTTGTCACCACATGGTCCCCTGAACATCTCTGGGGTGGCACTGGTGTCTCCCAGCACTACAGGGTCTGAGCACCACTACATTCTAGGCGTAAGCCTGAGCTATCAAGTCTGCAGAAACAACATGCCCCAAAGACCCTTGTGTACTGCTTGGGAGGTTAACCCCCAACCCCCAACCCTCCAAAGATTCATTTTAAAATTGGGGTGAGGATGAATGAGTTTTAGAAACCAAGTCTTGTAGCTGAATCGGAAGGCAAGTAAGGCACTTGCCTTGCATGTAACCACCGGGGTACGATCTCAGAAACCATATGTAGGCTTCTGAATCCCACCCTTAGCACTGCCAAGTACAATCCCAAAACAAAGATATAATTCAAGACTCAAAAGAATTAAAATTTTGCCTATCTTCATACTACTGACATATTCATAAATGCAATAAAAAGATTTTAAGTTACTTAAAATGTTCTCTTTTTGATATTTAATGACTTAGTCTTTTTCTATATCTTTCTATTTTGTGGGGAGAGGTCATTATTGTGGTCAGGGATTCCTTCTGGCTCTGTGCTCAGGGGTCACTCCTAGCAGAGCTTGGAGAGCTATATGTGACACTGGGGATTGAATCCTAGTTGGCTGCATGCAGGTATATACACTACCCACTGTACTATCTCTCTTGCCCCAGCTCATTTTTTTTAAATTTTCCATCATATTGAACAGTCTGTTAATGCCACAATTGATCTCTTCACCTGCTGGATCTCTTTATTAAAAATGTTTTATTTAAAGATCATGGCTCACATAGTTGACATAGTTGATCACAATACATTTATTTTCAGATAAGTGAGAGTAAAATTATTAAAGAAGGAAAGGAAGAAAAAGGACAAAGAGAAAAAAGAAGTACAGTGATGAGCAAATATGTGATAATTATTGTATCTCCAATGAGGTCAGTAAGTCATTGTCTGAAGATTTAGTAAGTAAGCTCTTGTTGCTAGTAGACCATTTTGTTTCAGTTACTTCATTTGTTTCTAAGCATTAGCTTCAGATACACATTGATATATAAACTGGTGTGTTTCTACTGGGATGACAGTATTAAACAAAAATGGGGTTGGTGGACAGCTGAGAACATGGTTTATATTTTGGTCCAGGAATTCCAAGCACTATTGCTGATAGTGTGGCTTTTGTGAGGCATGTTTTCAGCTGTCAGGTCTTTTGGAATTATAAGAAGGCACTCACTCCAAAAAAGTCCTGTGATATTAGCCCAAATATGGCAAGCCTGGAGTTTGGGTCAGATTGGTATCCCTGCAGAGAGCCATAGAGGATTGGTGAAGCAAGGCCATTAGCGAAATGGCTATAATGGGTGATGGGTGATGGGCACAGCAGGTGTGGCTTTGGCAAAGAAAGAACTTGGCCCACCCTTTTCTCCCAAGATTGGCAGGTTCAGCAGTGTGACTGGTGTATCCATAATTTTTCATGGCTTGGTTTATATCTCTTTTGAGGACAGAGTGAGTTCTGGAGCTGGCCAGGTGCAGAAATGGCGACTACTCTTGATGGTTTCTAATTATGAGTAAGACTCTTGTATACATCTATATGTTTTTCTTTTGGTGTCAAAATAAGTTTTCAATGACACATGGTGGGAATGGCCCTGACTCATTGTCTATCTAAAATTCAACTATGAAGGACTCTGTAGATCCCAATTGTTTCAATAAAATAAAATTAAAAAAAGTTTTTAATTTCTTTGAGCTGAAAAAAGGAGTATGATGATTGGATTGAATTATAAGATTATATTTTATTTTTTTAAGTACTATTTGGGGACTAACCAGTAATAAATGAGAGCCTGCTACTCCACATCCCTCCCAGTATAATTGATTGATTTATTTAATATTATAAAGATTACATCTTGTGTGCATGGTACTGTGCCAAAGCCTCCCATAGTCAAGCTCTCTACCACTTGAGTCACCTACATCATTTATTTAATTTTGGGGGATGGAACATACCCAAAGGTGCTCAGGATGGGGCCAGGATAAACATATGTGGGGCCTGGGATTGAACTCAGGTTGGCTGTATGCAAGGCAAGTGTGTTCTTTGCTGCTCCATCTCTTAGGCCCAGGCCATCATTTGAGTCTACACTATTCTCAAAGTTGAGGGCCAACTGTAGTCCTGGATCCTTCCTAGATGCAGTTTATAGACTTGTGTTTCAATAGTCTCTAGGGACCATTTTTGTTCTCATTAGCAACATATGCCTAGTGGGGAAAGGAGATCTAAGGCCTTGAAATCCAAGGGCCTTTTATGGGGAATTGGTTCTGGTAAAGGAATTACTTTACTTCTGCCCTCACAAAGCTTAGCAGGGCTCTTTTATTGACACTACTCCAAAGAAGCCAAGAGTTGCCTACATGCTAGTCCACATCTGGGACATGACATGGCTCTATTTTTGATTTGACTAGTCAGACTCCAGCATGACAGATTCCTTTCTTTAGATCCGAAGAACTGGATTTTATTTTTTTAAACTTAAACTTCCAATGGAATGCTCATTTGTGGTGCAGTTGCTCAAAGACATGGGCAGGAAAATTGGGGTCAAGATTGTTTGAATGTTGCACTGGTGAAGGGGGGTATTCTGGTTATGACTGAAACCTAACTACAATCATGCTTGCAATCATGGTGCTTAAATAAAGATTTTATTTTATTTTATTTTGGTTTTTGGACCACACCCGGCAGTGCTCAGGGGTTATTCCTGGCTGGCTCCATGCTCAGAAATTGCTCCTGGCAAGCACAGGGGACCATATGGGACGCTGGGATTCGAACCATAACCTTCTGAATGAAAGGCAAACGCCTTACCTCCATGCTATCTCTCTGGCCCCAAGATTTTATATATTAAAATCTGCGACTGGGATCAGCATAGCTCAGCAAGAGAAATGCATACTTACCATAGTGTAGGCCATGGCTTCCATTACAGTACCCCAAAACATATTCTCTCTCTCTCTCTCTCTCTCTCTATATATATATATATATATGTATATATACACACATATATATAAACATATATATATTTTTATATAAATCTCAAGGTTTGTAGGCGCCAAGAAAGTTGTAGGCACTGATGGGAGAAGAGCAAAAGAACAAACTTGAGCAAAGGAAAAGTGAGTGACGAATTAAGAGTTAACCCTGTGTGTTAGTTAAGGTGGCTTTTCTGAGGAAAACTAGTTTATGGCAGGATTCGAATTATGAGAAGTTCGGGTTCGAGTTCCGGCTAGAGGATCCACTCCAAATCACGAATAAAAATCCTAATACAACTTTTAGTGATTGAAGAAACTCCCTCCACCCCACTTCTTGTTGTTGCCCCAACTTCCAATCTGCACTTTGATTTATCTTCCTACCGGATCTGTTTTCTTGCTTTGGAATAAATAAATATTTTGATTGTTAAAATAATACAAGAAGAACCCAGAGCTTGGTACACTTTGGAGCACACACAGAGCCCGGCTCCCAGATACCACCAAAACCCGGAGAGGGAAAAACTGCAGGCAGGCGGTGGCGTGGCCGAGTGGGTGGGGTGGGCTCCGGCCAGCACTCACTGGGCATGCGCAGCGCGGGGTGGGTGGCCCGACTGCCTGGGTCAGTCGGCTCCGGGAGCCGTGACGAGTCCGGAAGCGTCTGCGCACGCGCGCCCTGGGCGTCTCTAGTACTTTGGTTCCTGCTCCTTTCCCGGGCCCGCACCCGGAGCCCCCGCAAGCCGCCTGCCCGCGCCCAGCGATGTCCAGCAACAACTTCGTTTCCAATGACCACTCCGGAGGCGGGGAGACGACGGAGCTGGGACAGGAGGCCACCTCCACCATTTCCCCCTCTGGCGCCTTCGGCCTCTTTAGCAGCGACCTGAAGAAGTGAGGAAGGAGAAAGGCTGGGGGGCTGGGGGGTTGCTGGTCCCTGGGGATTGGGGGTCCTGGGGGGATTGGTGGGTTGGGGGGTGAGGACCCCAGGCAGGGCAGATCCTGGTGAACAGCACACAGGTGCTTTCCCCAGATTGTGGGGTGGGTTGCCTCCCTCCCCGGGAGTGGAGAAAGTAAATTGGGGGTGCAAGTAACATTTTAAGCTTTTGGAGGAGCTTCCTTGGCGGCTCCCGGGTTTGCATGACCGTCCCGGGTCTGGACTGGGGTGCAGAAATCTTGATTTTATCTATTTATTTATTTTTGTAATGAAGCACTTGTGGCTTGTTTCCTATTTGTTGCAGCAATCCTGGAGAAACTTGTAGGGGAGGGTGAAAGCGGGGTGTCTGGGGAGATGGGAAGGAGGGTTGTTTTGGGAAAGTCCTTTGGAGATTTTGAAGTGGGGAGTGGGGGTGTCAGGGACACAGTGCATAGGCGATTTAGTAAACGGAAGGTTTAATAAACTGGTCTTTAGTGCTCATTGCTGAAAATGGAGAAAAATACCCAAACCCACCCAAAATAATAAGAGCAAATAATAATAATAATAATAATAATAATAATAGCAAAGCATTTTTAGTATGTGCCTATGAACGGATATTGAACTTTGACAATTAATAATGGGATTTTTTAATAAAAGGAATCACTAAAAGTTACATAGACTAAAGACTGTTTGAAATATCACCAAGGTTTGGGGAGAAAACACATGCAAACTGATTGATTGTGTGTATGCTTAGATTTGAAGAATGCTGTGAATGCTGATTTACTCTATTTTAAGCATTTTAACCTATGTTTAAACTCACATTGGTCACTTGATATGCTATCAGTAGATTTAATGATAAATGAAAGAAAGACTTGTATTGTAAAGGCAGCTATTGCAGATGTCTGACAGGTGTGGTTAAAATTTAAATCTTATAAAAAATACAGGGCAGTGTGGATAATGCCAGTCTTTGAAATTGCGATTAAAATTTGACTTCGTTCAATTCTGACTGACTGAAATCTTGTGTTCAGCAAGCGGAATGCAGTTTTCTCTTTGTTTTTCTTCTACCCAGGTTAGAAAAGTTTAAAAGTCAGATAATTTATTTCTGATTATATTACTTTCAGCACATTTAAAGATATTCTAACACAAGACTTGTCACTGCTCCTCCTTTCTATTAACAAAAAGACTTGAATTATCCCATAATCTGCACTAGCCCGTTTTCATGTGATTTGCATACTATTCATTTAGTTTTATGATCTGTGAACATCCTAGATGCTTTTCTCTTACATCCTGTGATTTCTTGTTTTGTTAAATTTGATCCTGTGACCACCAGTGACTGAGTGCTTGTGTGTTTTTATGAACTCCTTTATTCTCTCTCCTTTTTTATTTTATCATTCAGTCCCCTAAGAAGGCTCTAGCTTGTTACCTTATAGCTCTTTGATTCCACTTTTACTGATAAGGAAATTAAAGTACAAGTGGTTAACAGGTCCTCCAGATTGCGAAGTTGAAAACTAGAACTGAACCCAGACATTCTAATCTTGGAGCTCTTTCTTTGAAGTCCTTAATAGAATGTATCCTGGTTTTATTAGAGAAGCAGACATACATTACAATTCAACATTTTTGTTTGTTTGTTTGTTTTTGGGCCACACCATATGATGCTCAGGGATTGATTATTCCTGATTTTGCATTCTGGAATTACTCCTGGCAGTGCTTGGGGAACCATGGAATGCTGGGGATCAAACCCAAGGTAGCCTGTGTGTAAGGCAACCTTTCCTATTCTCTGTGTTTGGCTTAGGCCCCCAGAAGTTAACTTTGAATAGAAGCTATGGAGAGAATACATCCTTGAAATGTATAGAATTAGAAACATTGGATGATTGAACTACAACCTGATGAGGTTGTACATAAACAAGAAGACCCTGCTTTGCATGCCTTTGCTTATTCCTTCTTGAGTCTGCCTCTCTTTCACATTTATAAAATGTTGGTGAAACCTCCTCCTTCTCATTGACATCCACACCCCGATTTTCAAAGAAAATGTCAACATTTATGTAAAAAAAAATTAATACTATGAGCAGATAGTTCTGATTTTTGATACTCTTTAATTTTCTGGATCACATTGTCATGTTGTCTTTCCACCCACATTCCACCTGTGCCAGGGGAGGGTGTAATACTACCAGCTTGATGATGTATTTTAAAAATAATTCATTTTTTGGAGGAGAGTCGCACCTGGCAATACTCAGGGATTATTACTGACTCTGTACTCGGAGTCATTGGAATGCTGGGAATCAAATCTGGTTGCACCTCATGCAAGGCAAGTAGCCTAGCCGCTGTACAATCTCTTAGTCTACTTTCAGTTTTACAAAGAAGTTTTTTTTGGGTTTTTGGGTCACACCCGGTGGCGATCAGGGGTTATTCCTGGCTCTGTGCTCAGAAATAGCTTCTGTCAGGCTCCGGGGACCATATGGGATGCCGGGATATCTGGTTCTACTGCTTGCAAGGCAAACTCCCTACCGCTGTGCTATCTCTCCAGCCCTTCAGTTTTCCAAAGATGCTTTAATATACGAGAAATATATGAGCAGATTCACCAGTTAAAAACTTTATAGGGCCAGAGCAATAGCAATCCCTGGTGTTCCACTCCCAAGCCAGGAGTGATTTCTGTGTGCATAGCCAGGAGTAACCCCTAAGGGTCATCGGATGTGGCCCCAAACACTCCCTACCCTAAAAAAAACCAAACCAACCAAACAAACAACCCCCCCCAAAAAAAACCCATTTTCGTTATTTCTCTACTTTTTACATAAACATATAAACATATTTTCTGAACCAGCGAATATTGGAGAATTAATTGCAAACATGTCCTTTTACTTCTAACACCTGGGTATTTTTAAAGCACAAGGTTATTCTTTTGCATATATTATCAGTACATTTAACATCAATATAGTCTTTTGGCCTGTAATCCAATTAGCTCAAGGAAATACTTTTTAAAAAGACTTCTTTCTCTAGAGTGGAATTCGTTCCAGAATCATCTATTTTTTTTTTTTAAAGTAATTTGTTGGGGCCGGGCGGTGGCGCTAGAGATAAGGTGCCTGCGCTAACCTAGGACGGACCA
>PVKC010006493.1:0-31041 GCA_004027635.1 Crocidura indochinensis
GCAGGAGGAAAGTGTGAGAGACTCTGCGGGCATTGGTGGCTGGAAATTTGCACTGGTGGAAGGATGGATATTGAAAACTGTATGACTAAAACTCAATCATGGACAACTTTAAACTATGTCATGGTAACTCAATTAAAATTTTTTTGTATTTTTGTTTTTATTTTTATTCGTGATATATATGTATTATAAAAGAGGGAAAAGAAACCTTCACCAGTCCAACATTCCCATCACCAATGTCCCAAGTATTCCTCCTCCCCACCCCAACCCTGCCCGTGCACTAGTCAGTCTTTCTATTTCCCTCATTCAGTCACATTTTGTTATGATGGTTCTCAGTGTAATTATTTCTCTAACTGCATCCATCATTCTCTGTGGTGAGCTTCATGTTGTGAGCTGGACCTTCCAGTCCTCCTCTCTTTTTGTCTCTGAGAATCATTGCACAAATGTCTTTTATTTTTCTCAAAACCCATAGATGAGTGAGATCATTCTGTGTCTATCTCTCTGCCTCTGGCTTATTTCACTCACCATAATAGATTCCATATACATCCATGTATATGGAAAATTTCATGACTTCATCTTTTCTGACAACTGCATAATATTCAATTAAAATTTTTTATTTAAAAAAAAAGCACAAAAATTTTTGTAATTCGTTTTCTTTGTCTTGGTTCCTTTCTTTGTAACTAGTCTTGACCTGTCAGAAAGCAGAAAAAAAGGAGGAGAATTTTAGGCCTGTCAATATAAGGCCTGTCAATATTTTAGGCCTGTCTGATATAAGAACAAACTTGCAGGGCTGGAGCAGTGGCAGTAGAGGTGAGGCATCTGCCTTGAAAGCACTAGTCTAGGACAGACCATGGTTCAATATCCCGACATCCCATATGGTCCCCAAAGCCAAGGATGATTTCTGAGTGTAGAGCCAGGACTAATCCCTGAGAGTCACTAGGTGTGGCCCAAAACAAACAAGCAAACAAAGAAACAAAAAAGAACAAACTTGCATTTGTACAATATTACAAAACTTATAAAACATGTTTACTTCACTCTTTCATTTGACTCTGATAAATACAAAAGCCCTGAGAGACACATTAAGATCTTACTCTCCAAAAGCAGATTCAGGGTCTTTTGACATCAGAAAGAAGTTTATCTCCTTTATCCTAAAACCAGTCTTTAGCAGGAACTTGGACAAGATTGCTTCTACCCTGTTTACTGTGAATTACGCTGGGAAATGTCTTTAGTAATATTTGCCTATTGATTAGGTGGGCTAAATATAAAAAAATAGAGGAAGAACCCATGAAATAAATTTGAGAGCAAGCTATAGGAAATAAACTGTGCATTGAAAGAGATTAGTTTGGAATTCCATCAACTATGGCACAAAAGCTATCTTTGACAACAAACAGTATCTTTGACAGTACAAGGAACAGGGCATTTGT
The DNA here is from genome assembly GCA_004027635.1 of Crocidura indochinensis. Classification (NCBI taxonomy): domain Eukaryota; kingdom Metazoa; phylum Chordata; class Mammalia; order Eulipotyphla; family Soricidae; genus Crocidura; species Crocidura indochinensis. Next base: position 1,422 of record PVKC010006493.1, read on the forward strand.
CTTGTATAAAGCCGAATTGAGTTTGATTACAGGCATTCCATGTTCTCTTGAGCACTGCCAGGAGTAATTCCTGAGTGCAGAGCCAGGAGTAAACCCTCAGCATTGCCAGGTATGACCCCCCCGCAAAAAAAAGTATATTTAAAAGAGCATATATTTATCATGTTGGCTATGTGAATTCCAGGTCTCCGAAAGAGTCCAATTATGAAATCTGTCATAAAAATTATAGTATAATCTAGTGATGAGGAGGAGCTGAGGCACCTGTGGAATGAGGAGGGCATTTGAAGAAGGTAACACTTATTGATACAGTATTGTAATTAAATATCACTAATAATCCTATATTTGTTTAGGAATAAGGCTATCTCTGTATTTCTCCAAGCAAATGCATATTACTATGGTTATCCAAGACAGATATTATTAGAAATTCTGCTTCTAATAAACATTCTTTTTGTAATCCGAGGACAAAAGTACCCTTTCTAGAATTATTTTGCATACTTGAGTTTAAATTTTTACCATTGGGTGACACCATATAATCTGTAGATAAAAGACTCTGAAGTAGATATATATCAGAGACTCTGTATCTTTGAAAATTGAACTCTCAATCTCTGGTCCATGCCCACCTAGTGGGCACTATTTGCATCTCTGTCCTGGATCTATCACTTACTCATAAGCTTGGGTTGTTCCCCTATGGATTTTTCTCACTCTTTAAGGAAGACAAAAAAAAAAATCAAAAACAAAAACTTGAGTATTGTATTTCTTTTGGCAAAAAATTTAGGTAATTTACAAATGTTACCTTATTTATCACCAGTAGTTACAGGAGCCAGACATTTCACAACTATAAAAAAATAGTCCACATTAAAAAAAAAATATATATATATATTCTCACTTAATCCTCACAATGGCTCTATAGGAAGTAGGGCATGATCCTCATTTTATAAATGGAAAATCTGGGGGCTGGGCGGTGGCGCTGGAGATAAGGTGTCTGCGCTAACCTAGGACGGACTGCGGTTTGATCCCCCGGTTCCCCATATGGTCCCCCTTGTTTGTGAGGAGCGACTTCTGAGCGAATAGCCAGGAGTAACCCCGGAGTGTCACCGGGTGTAGCCCAAAAACCAAAAAAAAAAAAAAAAGTAAAATCTAAGAATCCAAGAATTGACTAATATTCTTAGGCTACAATGAGAGATTTAGGAGAGCTAAACTTTTACCCAAATCATTATCTATCTTCCCAGGGACTGAAAGGCCTGACTTTCCTGTATGACTTTTTTTTCTTTGAAGGCAAGGAAAAACTGGAGGCTTCGGAATTTTTTGTATGGGGATTCAAGTCATTGTTTAGGGGGTAGGGACATAAATCTAGAGAGTACCTGCCAGTCATGTGCAGGATCCTGATCCCAAACAACCCAAATTAACCCTCTCCTCTAGGATCACCAGGAATAGCCTTGAATATCTGTAGCGAAAGCCCCAATCACATGCCCCAATCACAGGGGATTCAAGGGGAATGGGTGTGAGTCTGAAAACAAATGCCAACACAGAAAATAATCCACACAAGAAAGGGGACAAAACAGGTTCAGGAACTTCCACACAGAAGCCTTCTGCTCCTAAGAAGCAGATATCTCAGTTGTAGAAAAACCAAAACTTCCAGCGCGTTTTCCCCTGAAATCAAGGGTCTTTATTGGAAAGTGCAAGACCGTACTCTGGGGTGGAGAAAGGATAGGGTAAGAGACCAATCCAAGGATTGCTTTGATCTAAAGGTGCTTCTGTCCAATGAGTAATAAGCATATACTGAATGGAATGGAAACCGGTTAATCCAACAAATATCTAAAACTGGGACACAATACAGTAAGGAATAGCTCTTACAAAAACAAAACTTTGCTGAGGCCAAAGCCTACAGACATCTGTAAGACATGTGGTTGGCCTGGATTCAATCCCATGCACCCCATATTTTCTCTCAGCCCTGCCAGAAATGATCACTAAGAAAAGAGCAATGAGTTAGCACTGAGCACTGCTGGGACCCAAAACAAACCAAACAGGAAAAGGAAAAGAAAAGTAAAGAAAGAAAAAGAAAAGAAAACTTTAGCTTTGGAATATCGTAGTTTTGGTATCTTGGTTAAATCTGGAGCTCCAACTTTTTGTTCAAAATGGGAAAAATAAAAAACCCGAAGTCTTATCAGGTAGATTTTTGTAAAATTTAAACTATATTATACTATATTAATTATTTTTAAAAAACTATTCTTTTCATTTTCTATTCACCCCATTCATAACTGGAATGTTAAACGAGAGAGAAAATTTAAGACTAGAATCTGGAGATTTTGAACAGAAATATGAACACATATTTAACAAAGGAAATCTTTAAAAGTTTAGTTTCACTCGTTTATGATTTGTTAATTGTGAAATGTGTGATCCAACATCTTATTGTGTGTTTTCCTCATATTAGGTCCTGGAGGGAATATAAAGAACTACACTACCTTCAAAGCAAGTAGCCTTTGTCTGTTCTGAATCTCTTCTCCTTCCAATACCATCATGGAATAAGATGCAAATTCCCAAGTTATTCCCATGCTCTGAAGCAGTCTTACCGTACCTGTTAGATTTTTATGAAGATTTTCATATGTTAGGGGTGAAAACAATAAAAAAATAGTTTAAAATGTTAAGAAGCCTTTAAATTTTTGCAACAATAGTACCCTTGACAATCCCTCTGAACACACTTGGAGCTAGGCTTGCTGGGCCTCTCTTAACTCTTATCTCTTGTCTTGGAAGTTAGCCATGCCTAATTGCTTTAACATAGTTTTCTCATTAGTGGGTTATAAAGTCCATTTAGTAAGTCTTGACCAACATTTTTATAAGTTAAAAAATCCATACCAGATTCGAAAATATCCAAACCATATATTTATCCTTAGTAACAGTTTTTCCTATAAAACATTTTGTGTTTAAGACATTTATTTAGTGTGGGTGACCATCAAATTTAAATCATGTTCTAAACAATAAGTTCTTATAAGTGTCAATAATGACTGTGATAATGATTAGATTTTAGGTTTAATTATCACTTTAAAGGTTTTTTGATATTTATACTCAATATATGTAAATATATTGTAAATATATTTTATATATGTTTATATATAACAACATATAAATATATTGTTAGGTAAATGCATTCCCTTCTATTATGACTGCATGAAGCACTAAACTAGATTTCCCTTGACATTTTTTTTTGTTTTTTGTTTTTTTTTTGGGACACACCCGGCAGTGCTCAGGGGTTACTCCTGGCTCCGTGCTCAGAAATTGCTCCTGGCAGGCATGGGGGACCATATGGGGCACCGGGATTCGAACCGATGATCTTTTGCATGGAAGGCAAATGCCTTTACCTCCATGCTATCTCCCGGGCCCCTCCCTTGACATTTTAATTATCTCCACCACCCTATCACCTCTTTCTCCTCCTATTTTACAAACATTTTAAACTTTATCATAGTTATGTATGTAGAAATATATTTTACTCTTTCCTTAAGAGAATAATCCAATAATCTTTCAAGTTGTAGTGTCCTTGCTGTTCTAAGTGTATCTCCTAAAAATGGCTACATGATCTACTAACAGAAACAATATAATTTTACACATTGTTTCCCATAAAACCATATGGAGTAAAGAATACAGTCACTCTTCTCAAACTAGCTTGTGCTGTGTTAAGTCTCTCTTGCATGGATTTCTAGAAATTCCCTCTGTTGTAATTCATTCCTTCATATTTATTATGCTTTCTACTTGGAGAACTCAGCTTCATTCTGCTGCCACAACATTCACTCCTCAATACATAACTCATGAACTATTATGATTAAAAGGGACCAAAAAAAGAAAAAAAAAGGAGATTCAGTAGCTAGAGCATTTCATCCTGTCTTTCTAATTTTATTTCTTTAGATTAAATCTCTCTTTGTGGGAAATCTTTCTGCTAATAAAAGCCCAAGGTCTTGACTGTTCCCTGGCTTAACAAGTTTAGCTTAACCTATACAATGGAAACTGCAACCTTGCATATGACTCTATGAATATAGTTAAATAACTGTTCCAGCTTGTGTTCTTAACATATATATTAACTTGTAAAGAATGGCCTTCATGATGAGACTAAGTGAAGGTGATACAGAACTTGGCTGAAGCTGACTGGAAAGTTATTGTCCAGTTCATTCTCTGTCACCAATAATATTAGACAGAGCCACAGGTATGGTGATGGCACCCACCCCCAAGATCACTTCCCCATGCTACAGGAAGTTGTCACTCAGGATAGTCTAAATTGCAGTGAAATTTCTAGAGAACCCATTCTCTTAAACCACCAAATAATATTTGAATCAAACGATATTTAAAATAATACTACACATTAGATCTTTTCAGTTTCCAATAGTTCTGGAATTATTTAGAGAAAAGTGTGAGGTTACAATGATAACTCACATCACTAATCATCAGGGAGATGCAAATCAAAGCAACAATGGGGTACCATCTCACGCCACAGAGACTGGCACACATGACAAAGAATAAGAACAATCAGTGCTGGCTGGATGTGGGGAGAAAGGTACTCTCATTCACTCCTGTTGGGAATGCCGTCTAGTCCAGCCTTTATGGAAAACAATATGGAGATTCCTCAAAAAACCGGAAAGTGAGCTCCCATTTGATCCAGCTATACCACTCCTAGGGATATACCTAGGAGCACAAAAATACAACACAAAAATCCTTTCCTCATACCTATAATCATCACAGTACCTTAAACAGTACCCAGACTCTGGAAACAACCAAGATGCCCTTCAACCAATGAATGGCAAAAGAAACTTCGGTACATACATACAATGGAATATTAAGCAGCCTTCAGCAGAGATGAAATCATGAAATTTTCCTCTACATGGATGTACATGGAATCTATTTTGCTGAGTGAAATAAGCCAGAGGGAGAGAGATAGACACAGAATAGTCTCACTCCTCTATGGGTTTTAAGAAAAATTAAAAACATTGAAATAATTCCCAGAGTTGAGGACCAGAAGGACCAGCTCAAGATATTAAGATCACCACAAAGAGTGGTAAGTGCAGTTAGAGAAAGAACTATCCTAACAATGTCAGTGAGTGAGGGATGTAGAAAGCCTGTCTTGAATATAGGATGGGGGTGGGGAGGGAAGAAATGGGGGTATTGGTGATGGGAAGGTTGCATGGGTTAAGGGGGTGTTTTTGTTATGACAGTATTTAAATAATGAAACTATAAAAAAAAGAATGATAACTGAAGTGTCTGTGGAATGCAGTGATCATCTCACTAAACTAAACTTTCACTTTCCATGTTTTTAGTCAGTCTTACTTAAAAATTTTATATAAAGTATGATATTTTGAGAAAGAATGAGATACCATATTCACATATCTATAATCTGATATATTTTTCTATTTTATTAGTAATTATTGTTAATAATCTCTTATTGACTACTTTATAAATTATATTCATCATAGTTATATGTGTAGAAAAATATATCATAACAATATGTATTATTATGGACACTTTCTGGAAATTTCTGGCAGTTTTTGAAAGCATCTGCCATAGGTAAGAGAGACTATAGTTAAAGTTTACATTGAACCTGGAAAAGTAAAAGATTTAGAAAAGTGAACCAATATAAATAGAGCTTTTTATATGCAAACTGGACAAACAAACATTGTATAAATGTATAAGGAAACAACATCCAAGAGAGTAGACAGGCTACTGGCAATAGAGATTCAGATTGTAACTCTGCTGTGCGGTAGAATAAAAATGTGAATTAAGATTATGCCCTTTATCTTCTATTTTTTTTCTTCTTTCTCAAACAAATCCACATAACTTATACTGACTAGTCCCCCTTCCCAATCAGGGGGGGAAAGGGAGGTAACCAAGACCAAACAGGTGTAAGACCACCACGTAGCAAATTAGACGCAGAGGAGATCACTTGCTTTAGCAACCCCGGGGGGGGGGGGCGGTAGGGGAGAGGATATGGGAACTAGGATGGGAACTGAGGTGGACGGAGGACTTTTTGGTGTTGGGAGTTCCCCTGATTTTATGTTAATTTGTACCTAAAATATGATTGCCAACGATATGTAACCCAACATGTTTAAAAATAAAAATTATATTAAGAAAAAAAAAGATTATGCCCTCATAGAAATACTTGAATGCCAGAAACACAGGGAAAACCAAAGGTTTTTGAGCAAGTGAGTTTAGTATAGAATAACATTCCAATTTCTGAAAGAGAATTTTGCAGATATCCAACAACAGTAGAAAAGACAGGTCATCTAGGCTTGAGACAATAAGAGAATCAACTAGAAAAATGCAAGAGTTGCTAAGTGAAGCATAGAGATGAGCAATTTTTAAACCAAAAGTGTCAGTAACTTAGAGAATCTAATCAGCAACATTTTATTTATGCACTCTGTCTTCAACCAGTTAATTTGCCCTTCAGATGTCTTTCCTGAATATGTAAATTCCTCATTAAAATACAAGCCATATGTCTGCTTTGAAGCTTAGCCAGACCCCACCCAACGTTGGCCTTTACCTTCATTTTCTCATTGGTAATCAGCTCACTGAAGCAGATGTTACTTCCTGACTCCAGAGATGCCAACAGCCTCAGAAAGAATGGATTATAGAATTGGGGTCTGCACTCAGTGTGATCCAAATATGGAAATCAGACTGAGAACTTCTTAGGCTCCATGCTTGACAAGAAGAAATAAAAAGGACAACATTAGTCCTCAAAAGACACTGGTTCCCAGGGCCATAGTGGGCCTATTTACTTGTTTATAGAAGGTCTTTCCAGTGATAACAATGAATACTAATGGCATACTTTCAAATGTTCTTTATAGATTAATTTGACAAATATTTATGGGCTGTGTACCAAGTATAAAAATGGTTTTGAGGATAAAAAGATGCAAAAGCATAGTTCTTGCCTTTGATAAAGTTTCCAGCTGGGTAGGAAAGACAAACCTATAAAGGGAGTAATATCATTACAGTGGAATGTTATACTTTCTTTTTTGTCCTTTGCACACCAACTATTTCAGTGCTCTGAGATAGTTGAAATTAATATCTTCACACTTCATTATTTTTCCATAATTATTTTGAAGGCCAAAAAGCTTCATGTGAATTCCTTACACTAAATTCCTTACACTATTCTGTCTGAATAAACAGAAAGGAAAGATAAAATAAAAAAGTTCTCAATGAAACCTCACTTAGGGTTACACTCCTTGAAGAAGCCTCTTACTTCACCAGGTTGATACATAGCTTCTTATCTCCTAGAGTCAAGCTGTTGATATCTAGCAACAGAGAACATCAATTGATGACACTCAGAATATTAGAAACTAGCAGAAAGACAACCAACATCTTAGTAAACTCTGTATGAAAATCAGAAAAATTAAGAGGGCTTTATAAGAGCAACACTAGTTTAAATATGTAACCAAAACTATATTAAACAAAAATTTTAGTGGTGGTGGTTTGGAGTTGGAACATTGAATAACTGAAACTCTGTTATCAACTATTTTGTAAGTAATGGTGAATGACAGTGGGGTAAGCTTGAAGGATTTAGTGAGGTATGGGACCAGTAAGTTAAGAACAAATGAAAAACTTGATGTTGAACATTATTAGTTTGTCTGGACTGAACAGTACCTGACTGTGCTCAAGGGGTTGCTCTCAGAATAGTGCTAAAATGAACATGCAATGCAAGGGATCAAATCCAGGACTCTCACACTGTCCCTTTGCACCATACCCCCGCCAAAAAGTGAATAATGAATATCCTCTAGAATTACACAGAGAGAATTTCCCCCTTGATAACTGCTTTACAGTAGCCACAGAAGTCATTTTAGGATAAGGGTTAGCTTAGGATCGAAGCAAAAAAAAAATTTCATTGTTAGACATGCAATTTATGTCTTTCTGCAATAAACTGTTGATCTTTGTAAAGACTTAGAATTATATATGATTATGGGTTTTTTTTCTTCTTTTTGTTTTACTATTGTTATTGGTTTAGTCTTTGGGTCACACCTGGTGGCTCTCAGGAGTACTCCTGACTTTGCACTCAGAAATTGCTCCTGGCAGGCTCGAAAACTCTGGGATGCCAGGGATTCAATCCAGATGGGCCTTGTAAAGACAAACACCATCCCCACTGTGCTATTGCACTAGTCCCATATTTTACGATATTTTTCAAACCTTAAATAAAGTGGTTTCTAGGGGTGGGTGATATGCCAGGTTGTGGCTGGAGGTTATGTTGACTGGAAATAATGTAATTACATTGGCTTTAGGGATTATTTCAAACCATCAGAAGAGAACTGTCTTTAGGTCTTTTCAGAGATTTTTTTTCTTTTGTAAATAAAGTTAGATGCTATGCCTCTAAATAGTTTCATAGTTTCTTTGGAAGAGACTGCCTTCTTTCTCCTTTAATATCCTTGTTAGTTTTGTTTAATAATAATGTAAGAAGCCAAAAAAGCTTTTAAAGATAATTTACTGTAGTTTGTAATTTCTGCCAGAAACTGAAGAAACTATTGGCCGTGCTCTTTTCAGTCTGTGATAGCATAAAATAAGACAAATTATTCAGGCTTACATACCTCCCCACACATATGCAAGGCAGGAGAAACATGTTCACATTGACTTAATTTACTAATAGTGAAAGTGGCAATATAGATAATAAATTCCATTAGTAATACATATTTTTTTCTCAAAAGGACATGTCTACATATCAAATGCACTTCCCAGAGAGCTAAGTATTTGGATTGTACTTGTGTTTAGTGCAAAGAAAACTTGGGTGCTCTGTTGGTCAATGATATCTCAAAATCTGTCCATGGATGCTGCAAATAGTTGAGCAGAAGTGATACAGCTGGGGCCCAGGAGATAGCATGGAGGTAAGGCGTTTGCCTTTCATGCAAAAGGTCATCGGTTCGAATTCCGGTGACCCATATGGTCCCCCGTGCCTGCCAGGAGCAACTTCTGAGCATGGAGCCAGGAGTAACCCCTGAGCACAGCCGGGTGTGACCCAAAAACCAAAAAAAAAAAAAAGTAATACAGCTTTTGTGTTCTGTGCTTTTCGAGCAGTTATAAAAGTTTGAACAGCTGTATTTCAAATCACTGAAGTTCTTCAAATATCCACTTGTCCCAAAAATCACTGAAAGAGTATATAGATCAACTTTAGAATCAAGTGGCAGAGGTGTCTTCTGTTGATTTCAGGTTAAAAAGAGTTATGTAAGTAAGACAAAATTCTATAATTATTTTTTGTTGATAAGTATTTTTATTGTTAATTAAAAGATATCATAATGTTATATGAATCACAAAGACACAGTATGACATATGTTGAGCCAAAGTTGCTTAAGTCTAAATTATTTCTTGTAAAGATTTTTCTGTGTAATTTTACCTTTTAAGTTGTGCAGAAGGCAAGCAGAGTCTTTATTTCACTAGAGAAAAATATTTCTCTTTATTGAAATTAAAATACAAAAGACTTTATTTCCAGAAAAATAAATTGTGAAATTTCTTGGGCACTCAATCCAAGGAAACTAGAGAGAAAATTTAAAAACTATTCACTTGGAAGTTAATTTGTGTGCACCTACAATATTTTAGGTACCATTAGTTGCTAATAGAAACAAATATGGTCCCTGTTTGCATAAAACTTAACCTATACATATTTGGGAATTCAACCAGTAGAAAGACTAGATTTAAATTGTGTGTAATGCATTTTAATAAGAGTAATGCATTTTAATAATGGTAACAAAGAGAGTAAAAGGTTTGGAAACTATGGAATGTAAAAAATTTAAAGAAAGTGGAAAGTGTAAGGACATTTTGGGTATATTATCTAACTCTGGATAGTTTATACCAGGCCATTAAGTGATATAGTAAGAAAATGACCATTAAGTGGTACAGTATAGAAAGAATATTTTTATAACTATCTTTTAGTAGAATATGCTGCTTTGGAATATGACAGAAACCCTACCCTCTGTGTTGAAAGTAGTCACCACTTAGATACTAGTGCTAATAATGGGTCTTATGATGGCATTTATGGAATAGGTTTGTACCAGATAGCTTCCAAGGAGTTTTCCAGTTCTGTGCTTCTTCCATAAACAAAGTGGAACAGAGACCACCAAAGCAATGTGGTCTACTTGGCAATTCAGTCTTCTGCTTGTATAAGTAGAAGAATTCAGTTTCTTCTTTCCAGGTAGAACAACATAATATAGCTATAGAAACAAGTCCTTTCTTTTTCTATCAGTTTTCTTGAAAGATTTTTCTCTTTAGAGATATAGTCACTAACAATGGTTCATGAAAGGAGACTTCACAATAGTGTAATATTTTTTCTGAAATATTTTCATTGTTAATTGATGACAGAACCCAAACAATATGCTGTACTATGGATTCAGTTCATTTTATGTGACATAAAGAACGTAAATGTATTTTGAATTATGTTCTGAAGGCAGGAAGATGGAAATATTTTCTGTAGCTGACCACATGTTGAACCTTGGATATAGATTCATGTACTCCAAACTCTTTTAGTATTTTCTTAATTCCATAATGTGCCAGTTCTAATTTTTACTTAGTTTTAAGACTTTGACAAGAAAATCCTGGAATTCTTTGCATGAATTTGCAATTTTCCTTTCCCTTTTCTTTAATGCAAATGTTGAGGTTCTATTACTATTGCTATAGATGCTTTGTTACGTAAATAACATAATGCCATGAGAGGAAATATCCTAAACATGTTTATACCTCAAAATCAACTTTACTTTCTTTAAAAAAAATGAGACAATTAAAGAGATTTTATGGGGGGAGCTTCTGGCATTTAACACCCTCAATCACCTTTCAGTGTTATTTCTGTTTTGAGGATGTGATTACAGCTGTGCAAACTTAAATTATTTACATTGAACAAAACATTGATTTAAGAAAAGTCATATGAAAGAAAGTTTAAGAAAGTCATATGATTTTTCATAATCATGGTAAGGAATAAAATATTGGTATTTCTCATGGACTTATATTTGAAAGTTGTTTTTTTGGAATGTTGGGTTTGTAGGATATGATAAATGAAAACTGAATAATGAGAATTTTGCATACTGAATCATATTGGATGCAGCTGAATTTGAAAACAGCAGTTAGTCATCAGAAAGGTTTATATGAAACTTAATGACTTAGAAAGAGAAAGCAAAGGGAAATAGTTTTTTTTTCATACAAGGCCAGGGCCAGATTCTCATCTGATGTAAGTCTTGGAGAATTATCCCACATATGGAAATTATCCCCATGTGGTCACATGGAATAGCAGTATGAGAAATCACCCAAGGAATGGGAATATTTAGCTTTTTGAAGAGATCTGAGTGGGACAGATAGCTCTTTTAAAATATTTGAAAATTCAGCATGTGGAGAAGGGAATATTGTGTGTTTTAAGTCCATAGGTAGACACTGGAGAGACAGGATGTGGTTAATAGTCGAATTTCTCCCACCAGGGCAACAGAGCCTGTCTCACAGTCAGAGAGACCAGGTAAAGGGATAAGAAGCCATTTTTGGACTATCTCTTAAGAACTGAGATGAAATTGAAGAAACTAATCCAACTCTGGATCTGTAGGGAAACAGTAACCACAATAATGTTGCATGTTTTATCCAAATTCATAATCTATATGTGATTCAGGTAAACAGGTAGCAAATGGGGTGGAAGAAACCCAGAATTTGGAGTCAGGGAAGTTTAAGTTAAATTCGATGTCTTCATTTATTATCTGTGTAAACTTGGATAAGCTATTTGACTTTTCTGAGTTGCATTATCCTGGTCTGTATCACAGGGATAACATTACCTGTGTTTATGTCTACTAAGCATTAACTTGTCCCACTTAGCAAAAGCACCTTGATGTCACCCAAGTCCATTTCAGTCTTCTTGGTAATCAAGGTGGCTTGCCTTCTCCTGAAGAATGAACTTTTCCTCTCTATCATTTTAATCCTGGGCAGAGTGACACAGAATAAAACATTAAGGGTGATGATTTCTTCTCAGGATGGCATAAAAAAGGGAAGTTCCCAGTCTCACCATACTCTAGTTAGATTTCAGCATAAGAGGTTTTTTAAATTCATTCTTTATGGCATCATCACATCAAGGCAGAGGTTAGCTTTGAACAAACTGTAACCCTAGTGCTCAGAGCAAATACACTTGAAATGGGAGAAAAAAGATGAGATGGAAAGAACTATTAGGGATTTAGATGATAACCTTTAAAAATATTTTATAGAATATTTATAAAAGACTATATTTAAAAAACAATTTTTATTGGTAAAAGATACTTTGTTATAAATGTATGCTTGAAACCTTTTGTTAACATTTGGTTTTATAGCTTGAGACACAATTTGTGCAAATGTGTGCAAATAGGCAGATAGAAATCTTCTTTTTCCCTACAATATACCTGATTTTGCTATCAAGAAATGCACCCTGAACACAGAAAGTGATGTAATCTAAGACTGTAATGAGAAGACAAGAGGGAAATCAAATTGATTGACTATTCCAGGACGGCTCTAGGTACCTCCAGACCAAGATTATTCACATGTTTCTGCTAAGATCAAAGATTATAGCACATAAAATACGTTTGAATAGGTTTATTGTGGTCTTACACACACTATTCTAAATCAAAACATTTACCATATGGAGCCAAAAAGAACAGACATACCGTCTAATTATTTCTCCTTCATTAGTTAGGATGTTCTAGCTGCTTTCATCTCCACAAACCATAATTGTATGACTAACCTTAAAACAAAATAAGACAAAAAAAAAACCATCAACCTGGCTTTATTCAGCTCTGTTTTCTCCTTGCTGTCTTTAAAGCATCTCTAGTGATGAAGAACATGATAGTCCTCATCATGATAAATTATACACATACACTATTAAATCAAATGTATACCTTTTTGTTTGTTTGTTTGTTTGGATCATACCCGGCAGCGCTCAGGGGTTACTCCTGCTCAGAAATAGCTCCTGGGAGGCTCAGGGAACCATATGGGATGCTGGGATTCAAACCACTGTCCTTCTACATGCAAGGCAAGCACCTTAACTCCATGCTATCTCCCTGGCCCCTAAAATATATATCTTATATTAGAGAAAAAAACATGCTTCTCCTTATATTGCGAGTCATATGTATCTAGGGTAAGTACTTTGTAATATTAAGTTGAACATTAGTGTTATTAAGCTTAGTCAATCACACCAAGCCTCCTCTGACTTAGAGAGCAGAGATGAAACGTGCACTAGCCTGTCTTCCAAGACACTTTTAGATGGGGGTGGGGGGAAGAAAAGTTAACCTACGTGGGCACATTCCCAGAATGCCCACTTTGAGTATAAGTACTTTACATGGTTTCCTCAACAAGCAAAAGGAAAAGAGTAATACTCACATATTTCCACCTAAGAGACCTATTTGGGTATTTTTGGAGTTATAGGAATTCACTATTTCTTACAAGGCATGATGCCTGCAAAAGACAAGACCTTTCATGCTTCTCAGACAATAAGTAAAATTAACTAGGACAGAAGAGTTGGGTATGCTTCTGAGATAGAAAAATCCATAAGAGTTGTCTTCAAAACAAAGTAAGCTTTTTCTCCATTGTCTCACGAGACAAAACTCCAGGTAGATATTTATATCCACTCAAGGTAGTAGATAGCTTTCTATTAAGCAGAACTATTTAAAATGTCTCACTTTGGGGAAGTGTGTCACTGGAGATACATGGGTTCAACCAGTGCTGACTATATAAGGGATTAGGAACCCACCTCATGGAGATATGGGGAAGGATTTCAGAAACCCAATGAGTAAATGCATTGGAAGACCAGATGAATTCCATATTCCTTCATAAATTAAAAAAAAACACAATTTAAAAGAATCTGAGATATATCTGAATGGAAGAAAGAGTGGTTTTTTTCTCGCTGTAAATAGATTTTGTGACTTCTTCATGAGTGTGTTATGTAGTGTCAAAAGAATTTTTATCATAATAAAAAAAAAAAAGAAAAAGAACTGAGATACCTGTAAGACAGCACAAATCTCACAACTCATACTGCATTCACTTAAACCTCCTGCAAAAAAAAACAAAAACAAGTTTTATCATTGATGAAGAAAGAACCCAGAATGAAATACAAACATATTTAGCTGCCAGAGAAGGCATTTAAATTTAGCTGCCTGACAAGAGATATAACTCCAGAATCACAAAACAGCTAACACTTTCTGGATACAATTTAGAACTCTATTTATTAGTCTTTCTGAATTGCTGTTATATATAGAGCACTGCTGTACGTATTCAGAAAATTTCAAGTGGAATTTATAACCAAAAGTTATTTATCACCAAAAAGTATACTTGCAAGAGACATTTTTAGTTATAAATTTAAGAATGACATAGAGAAAAATTGTGAAAATATTTAAATATATAAAAAGAAAATATTTAAATATAAAAGAAAAGGAAACAATTGAAGAAGACTTGTAACTTGGGAGTCAGATTGTTTAGATGCATATCATGTCTATAATTAAATGTTTAAGAGAGCCTGAAATCTGACAACCCACATTCCCCATATTCTTATCTTGTCTGAATTTGAGACATAGTGTAAGAAGTCCTCTTCTTCCTGGAGTCTTTCCCTTTCAGTCAAGCAGTAGTCACTTAGTGGTGACAATAAACAAGCTATTTCTTAGCTTCACTACTCTGTTGTCTTTTTCTTTTTCCTCTTCATTTCATACTGCTTTTTTGAAAACTTCACCTCCACTTCCCTTGGACTAGAGGTAAGGCCAGCTATGAGATGGATAGAAAAAGTGACTGAGGGAAGACACAAAGAAAACCTAAGCTTCCTCAAATCCTTAGTCAAAAGAATTTTGATGAGATTGTTTTAAATATGTTCAGGTAAGTATGGTGGACACATTCCTAAACATGCATATTTTGCAGCAATTTTTGAGAGAAAGAATTCTATTTCTATTCAAATATCGAAGGACATACTTCCTGTTGCACATTTCCCTTGATTAGTATATAGTGTCCATCTTTGTCCCTTACCACTTTTCTAAATATAAAGTTGGTGTCATCAGATATTAATATGACTTTTTTGAGGGTGTTGTTTGCTTGGATGATTTTCCTCCAGCCTTTGATTTTGAGTCTATGTTTGTTCTGACTGTTCATATGTGTTTCTTGTAGGCAGCAGAAGGTTGGATTCATCTTTTTGACTCATTTTGCCACTCTGTGTCTTTTAATTGGTGAATTTAATCTATTGACATTGAGGGAGATGATTGTCATAGGATTTAATGTCATCTTTGTAGATAAATTTGCTGTGTTTGTTGGTCTCTCTTGTCTTAGAGTAGACCTGTCAGTTTTTCCTTTAAGACTAGGTTATCATCTGTGAAGTTTCTGAGCTGTTGTTTACCCACGAAGCTATGTATTTGTCCTTCAAATCTGAATGTGATTTGGATTGGGAGCAGTATTCTAGGTGAGGCATTCATTTCATTCAGTCTTATCACAATATCCCACCACTGCTTTCTGACCTTGAGTGTTTCTGGTGACAGGTATGCTGTAAATTTCATGGATGCTCCCTGGAATGTAATTTCCCTTTTTGATTTTGCTGCTTGCAGAATTCTATCTCTATCTGTGGGATTCATCATTGTAACTATGATGTGTCTTGGGGTGTTTCTCCTGGGGTCTTTTTTAGCTGGTACTCTTTGGGCATGCAGGACTTGGCCACATGTTTTCTTTAGCTCTGGTAGTTTCTCTGTGATGATGTTCTTGACTGTTGATTCTTCCTGGAGATTTTCTTCTTGGGTCTCTGGGACTCCAATGATTCTAAAGTTGTTTCTGTTGAGCTTATCAAAGACTTCTGTTTTCATCTGCTCATATTCTTTGAGTAATTTTTCCATTGTCTGATCATTTGATTTAAGGCTTTTTTCCAATCTCTTCTGCTGTATGAAGTTGTTATGCATCGCATCTTCCAGCACACCAATTCTATTCTAATTTGCTGTTAATTTGTTGTAAAGCTCATCCATTGTGTTCTTCAATTTGTCTATTGAGTTTTTCAGACCTGTTATTTCACCTGATATTTCAGTTTGGAGTTTTCTGATTTCTATCTTTATAATCTCTTGATTTTTATTAGTGTTCTGATCTATACTTTCTTTGAGTTCTGTGAGCATCCTCACTATTTCTTCTCTAAACTCCATTTCTGAAAGAGTGCTTAGGTGGTTGGCCATTGTTGGGTCATCAGAGTTTCCATCTTCATTCTCTATGGGTGATGTTGCTCTGCGTAGTTTCCCCATTGTCATGCTTGTGCTGTGGGTTTTTCTACATGTTGTGGTGGTATTCATTGGCTAGGTGGCGGAGCGGCCGTGCTCCACTGCTTTGACCACTTTTAGGTGGGATTAAGGGGCCCAGAAGAGTCAGCTTTATCCGCAACTCCGACCCGGAAGGACTCACCTCAGCTGAGGCAAGCCGTCAGGGGACGAAGGCCAGAGAAGATCAAAGTTCCCAAGTTGAAGCAAGCTGGGGGAAGCCCCCAAATGTCTGCCGAGCTTAAGGGGCCCAGCAGAGTCTGTCTTATCCACAACTCCGACCCTAAAAACACACCTCAGCCGAGGCACGTCCTCTGGGGATTATTTCCAGAGAGGATCACAGTTCGCAGGTTGAAGCAAGCCGGGGAAGCCTCAAAATGTCTTCCAAGCCCAAGGGGCCCAACAGAGTCAGCTTTATCTGCAATTGCAACCCGGAAAGACTCACCTCAGCCAAGGCAAGCCGTCAGGGGACGAAGGCCAGAGAAGATCAAAGTTCCCAAGTTGAAGCAAACTGGGGGAAGCCCCCAAATGTCTGCCCGAAGGACATACTTCTAATTTGAGCACTCCTGCTTAATTTTGTATACTTTTAGAGCTGACATAAAAATAAATACCACATCTAAATGGCTTATGTGCCAGAGACAGGCTGGAGAAGAAAACCATAAGTCATGAGGATCTCTTGGCAGATAATTTCAATGGAGCTTTGTATTTTCAAAGAAGTTTTTAATTATGAAGTAGCCCACCCAGTTATCCTGAGAAAGTAGGTCAGCTCAATATTTTCACAGGTGAGAAAACTGAAATACAGTGTTCAGTAGCTCAAGTACCACATACAAAAGGCAGAAATACAAACTTAGAGATTTCCATCTGGACAGAATCAACTTCCCTCTGCCCAGGAAGAAAAAGTACAGGCATTTAGCAACTTTTATTTTTTATTTTCATAAGCTTAGAAGTTAACAGGCAACTATTGCAGACAAAGACATCTTGAGATGAGAGTACATCAAGAGAAAACATTTGCAGCTTGAAATCATTGCCTCTCCAACTCTCCAGTTCAAGACTGTGGGGCGTGTGAAGGTCAGAAACAGCAATGGACAATCAAGAGCCAAAATTCTACAATGAAGCTACATAACTGCAGAAAACCATTAAAATATGTGATCCTTGATTTGCAAGTTCAAGATGAAAACAATATTTTGAAAAATTTTCTTTTGTAAAATGAAGAAAAATTTAATAGATAAATCACTGATGATTTCCATGTATTATTTAAAGTACACATGAAAATGAATGACAGTATGTATTCCTTCCCTTTGATTTTAATATGTCCCTAAACAAATGTATATATTCTTAGACAAATACAAATAAAGAATTTATACATTGTTATAAATTATGAAGGCAAAAGTATATTTTGACTAGCAAATTAATTAAATTAGTGATAGAACTTTGTACATGTAGCATTCCAACATCAATCAGAATCTTTGTTTTCCTGCACCATACTCATGGTTTACAATGAATAAAATCACAATATACATATCATTCTGTAACTTTTTCTCTACCAACAGTGTAGTATTATTCCACTTTATAATGACCCTGTTTTATCATTGTTGCATAATTATGTAATCAATGTTTTTCAATTCTTTTTTTTTTTGCCTTTTCTTTTTTTGGCAACATACAAAAAGTGCTTTGCAAACTCTGTTATGATGTACGTATTGAACATAAAATTATATATATATATAATAGATATATTGATTTTAATTCTTAGACATAAATTTATTTTAATAAAACAAAATAGTTTTATTTATGAAAATATTTAGGGAGAGGAGGAAAATAAAACAAGGGAAGAAAAAGGAGAGAAGGGTGGAGAAAGAGTGCAATATACTTTTTTTGGGGGGGGTTCATACCCGGCAGTGCTCAGGGATTACTCCTTGCTCTGTACTCAGAAATCATTCCTAGCAGGCTCGGGGACCATATGGGATGCTGGGAATTGAACCTGGATCTGCTCCAAGTTGTCCACATGCAAGGCAAATGCTCTACTGCTTTGCTATTCTCCAGCCCATGCATTATATATTTTAAAATACTTTTAGAAGTACAAAGAGAGGGGCCGAAGCACTGGCACAAATGGTAGGGTGTTTGTCTTGCACATGTGAACCTAGGACAAACCATGGTTGGATCCCCTGGAGTCCCATATGGTCCCCCAAACCAGGAGCAATTTCTGAGTTCATAGCTAGGAGTAACCCCTGAGCATCACCAGGTGTGTCCCAGAAAGAAAAAAAAAAGTACAAAGAAGTACAAAGAGAGAATATACTAGCTGTAATGTAGAATTATTTGAAAATTTATTCATTACATGGATTCAGAAAGAACTTTTGAAATTTGAATGTGTAATAGTCCCCTTTTCTGTGTACTCCTAGTTGTCAGAGATTAACTATTGACTGAGGTTGAAAATAATATATATAACAATATATTTTGAGAGAGCAAACATATAATTTTAATTAAGTACATTCTAATAATTTTCTATTGAACTAATAGAATTATTTTAATGTATTTTTCCAATTCACAAATAAAACTTTAAAATACTAATGGGACCGGAGTGGTGGCGCAAGTGCTAGGGCATTTGCCTTGCATGTGCTAACCTAGGACGGACCTTAGTTTGATCCCTCAGCATCCCATATGGTCTCCCAAGCCAGAAGCAATTTCTGAGCACATAACCTAAGCATCACTGGGTGTGGTCCAGAAAGCAAAGAAAAAAAAACCCTTCATAATACATACATACATACACACACACACACACACACACACACACACACAAACACATATGAAAACTAGAGATAGTTTCAGGCACCTACTGTGCATATTGGAAATTTTCCCCTCAGAGAAGAGGAAAGTCTATTTTTTTTTGGTTTTTGGGCCATACCCTTTGATGCTCAGGGGTTAAGTCCTGAGCATTGGAACAGATGCTCAGAAATTGCTTCTGACTGGGGGGTGGGGGACCATATGGGACACCAGGGTTCTAATCCAGGTCCGTCCTGGGTCAGAGCATGCAAGACAAATGTCCTACCGATGTGCTATTGCTATTGCTCTGGCCAGGAACAATCTATTTTTATCTAATCAGTAGAAATTATTTACTCAGAAGGTAACATATTCCAAATAAAAAAATTTAATTAAAACTTCCTCTTAAAAAAACAACCTTCCTCTTTAAAGTAGAATAGATAAAATGTCATAGTATAAAATATGTATTTATATCATCTAGTACATAGAATAAAATGTAACTTTTGTATGTTTTATATAATATATGTACATATGTGTATATATATTAAAAGGAATATTAAAAAATTCTATATACACAGGGGCTGAAGAGATAGCACAGCGATAGGCCATTTGCCTTGCATATGGCCAACTGGGATGGTCCCTGATTCAACTCCCCGGCATCCCATATGGTCCCACTAGCCTGCCAGGGGTGATTTCTAAGCACGGAGCCAGCAATTAACCCCTGAGTACTGCTGGGTGTGGCCCAACTCCCCCCACAAAAAAATCCCTACATATACACACAATAATTTTTCTTTGAATTATCCCTAAACTGGAAGTGGAGAATTTGCATGTCTTTTAGCAGAGGACAGACTGAAATTTTTACTAAGAAAATCAAAGTCTAATTTTTTTGGAGGGTCACACCCAGCAGTGCTCAGGAGTTACTCCTGGCTCCACGCTCAGAAATCACTCCTGGCAGGCTCGGGGGACCATATGAGATGCTGGGATTCGAACCAATGACCTGCATGAAAGGCAAATGCCTTACCTCCATGCTATTGTTCCAGCCCCTAAAGTCTAATTTTTTAAAAAAATCTTTACTACAAGTTGAAAAAAATTAACAATAAAGATGTAATCTCAGGCTGGAGCCATAATAGTTCAGCAGGTAGAACTATTGCTTTGAATTCAATCAACCACATAAGGTCTCCCAAGCATGCTTGGAATGATCCCTCAGTACAGAGTCAGGAATAACCCCTTATGCACAAACATAAGAGATGGTACTGTAGAGAATTCGTCTTATTCCAGGGGCCTACAGAAAACAATGACCAAAATGGGACCTCTCCTAAACCAGAGCTAGGATACATAATTTTCAATTACTAAGGCTCTTTTTCTTAGTCAAGGATTTTGAAGACATTGGTTCAAAGATAGTTAAATTGTTGCTTTTAACCACCACTTTGATAAAGGCACAGACCCACAGCACAGCCTGTCTAGATATCTGAGATCACACCCCTGAAGTTGGAGTTTTGTTCCACAGCAATAGAATCTAGACAAGTAGACAAGAAGTCATGAAAAACTGATCTGCTAATGGTGATTATCATTCTCAACCTTCCTGCTTCCATATCACATAGGATGATATTATGTGATGTTATTTACAAATACAGAGTCTTGAGAAATAATACAGAGATAAGGCATTTGCCTTGCATATGGCCAACTGTGTTTGATCCCTGGCACATTTGTTGCATCAGGAGTTATGCCTGAACTCCTTCATGTGTCATCACCCCCCAAAAAATAGTAAAACCAAGAAAACAAACACAGCTCTTAATATGGCCATAAAATGGTTATAAAAAGAAGTATGTCCATGCTACCTTTCAGTAAGAAAAATATCCTAATGCAAGGGTGAAGATTATTAGTAATCTTTAGTCCTGTTTGATATGCAAAACTTTAATTTAATATTTTGTTCATAAGTGATTGTATTCTACAGTGCCAGATCACCTTACATGGTAACTTCAGATATATTTTACATTTGAGTTCACAACAATTAGGTGTTATGACTCATGGGATTTTATTCTTTACATTTAGAAAAAGGCCTCTATATCAGACTTTCTTCTCAAATATAAGAGATAGCACTCTCTTAAGACATGGCCTGGAGAAAATGTAACTTGTCCACAACTCCAAAAATGTTTTTGTATGAGATGATATAAAGAATAGGTGGGAATATAAAAAGGTGATATAAAGAATAGGCGGGAATCCAGTTCTTCATTATGTGAAAGTACATCCAGGGAAATATGAACAGATGACATGGTCCAAGAAGCCAGCCTGATCACTTATGGTACTCTTAAATAACAAATTTTCTAACTCTAGTCACTTCCTCTTTTAAATTTTTATTTTATAATATCTAGTCACTGGTAAAGATTTCTTTCAAGAAGTCTCTATTTAAATTCACCCAGAGATACAAAATTCCTCTGAAAGTTCAGTGCTGCCCTTACTCTGGATAAAAAAAAAATGCAATCTTTTTTGCACTGTATTCCTTTGGCCCCATTTATATCTTCTCAGGATTGGTGAATATTTTCTATCTGTCCATGGACCCCATAAATACAAGGTCCTTGTATGTGCATGGAAAATGTCCCTAAATGGAGCTGCTTGCTGAGTTCTTGATTCAAGTAGAGAGAGTCATTACTATTCATTACTATAGTAATGACCACTGAGCTAATCCTCAGATGAAAGGTTGCACTTTCTCTGAGAAGGAGCTCTGCATTGTGTTATGAAACATGAAGGCACATGTTATAAAAATGCTCTGCATATAAATTAAGTAATGTGATGTAATTATTATGCTCATTAAGGATGCAACAATATGATTATGAAATGTAAAATATTAATAACGAATGAAATACGTTTTAACTTGCTGAGAATAATTTGCCTCTTAAATGCAATGTACACAACTGAAATAAGGAAAGGTGCCACACTGAAGATGTGTATAACACTCAAAAGCCTAAACATAACAGATACAAAAGCCAAAATACAAATAAATCAAGTTTACTATGTTATCTATATAAAAGATTGTTAATATTGTTAAAATTAGTGGGGTTAATTGCAAAATCTTCAGCTTAAGTCAGGCTGTGTAGATGGGGCCCATGTCAAAATTAGATGCTTCATAAAAGGCTCTTTTGATGCTATCTTGAAATTCATCTCCTTTTCAACGTTTTAAAGTAGCTTCTAGAATGGCAGCAAAATTTGCCTATACATGGATGGACATGGAAACTATTATGCTGAGTGAAATAAGTAATAGGAAGAGAAATATACACAGAATAGCCTCACTCATCTATGGGCTTTAAGAAAAATAAAAGACATTATTGTAATAATATACAGAGACAATAAAGATGAGGGCTGGAAGGACCAACTCACGATATGAAGCTCACCATAGAGAGTGGTGCACTGCATTAATAACTATCATGACAATGTTAATAAAGTGAGAGAAGTATAATGCCTAACTTTAATATAGGTAAGGAGTGGGGGAAGAGTGAAATAGGGGGCATTGTTGGTGGGAATGTTGCTCGGGTGAATGGGGGTGT
The DNA here is from genome assembly GCA_004027635.1 of Crocidura indochinensis. Classification (NCBI taxonomy): domain Eukaryota; kingdom Metazoa; phylum Chordata; class Mammalia; order Eulipotyphla; family Soricidae; genus Crocidura; species Crocidura indochinensis. The sequence continues at coordinate 23,923 of PVKC010006493.1, forward strand.
ACTTTTTATGACTGAAGCCCAACTACAAACATGTTTGTAATCATGGTACTTAAATAAAAATATTATAAAAAAAGAAAAAAGAAAAATAACTTAAATGCTTAACGGGTCCAATTTTCTGTAAAAAACTGCTGTTTAATAAAGTCCTGGGTCCAAGATTTTGGAAGAAATCTCTCTGTCACTGTGGGAGCCACAGATGGAATAAGTTTGAGGGGAGGTGGAGAAATAGAGCTGCTCCTCTCACATTCCAGGCCTTACTCAAGTTAATGGTGATTATGAATAATTAGCTTAATTTATGACCTTAGATCTCTCTATACTGTCAAGCCATTTCAAGCTCTTTCTCTTTTTATATCTCCATTGTCTTTAATCTGCAACACAATGCCTGGTCGACACATCTCTCTCCCAGCCTTTCTTTTGAATCTGTCACAGAAAAACATCAAAAACACACCAAAAACCATTCCCTTTTTCTTGCATATATATATATATATATATGTATATATATGCCTTATGATTACAAATCATGTTATTTCACTATTTATCCCACTTATTCCTTTTCTCTTCATTCTCCTGACCAGCACAAAACATTACCCTGGACTTTGGATCCCTTCCCTGACTCTAGGAGCATTATAGCATAGATTCCCTTCTCTATACTTAACTAATAGCTTTGAATCAGAGTTCACATTCAAATATCAAAAATGTCATTTTACCTGTGTTCTGCAAGATAAAGGATAAGATATAAGTAAGGGATAAGATATATAAGATATAACATGTTTTTCCAAACTGTTTACCAAGTAGTGCAAGGTATATTTATATAGATTTTTAATTTAAATAAAAATATTTGTTATTTACCTGAAAATAATATATAACTAGGCATCTTGAATTTTTATTTGTTAAATCTGGCAATCATTTACCAGAACTATCTTTTAAGTAATAAACTAGATAAAATAGTATCTCTCCCTAAAAGCTAAAAGAAACGCTAATTTTAGTATAACCCAGGTAATCTATATTATGGATCCAAGCAGAACCACATCTTCAGGCCCTGTATTGACTTCAGGCCTGTTGGGCTGAGAATTTCGAGGAGAAATTCAAGAAGAAGCCCCCAAAGTGCCAACTAGTTTTTGTTTTAAAAAAGAATGTTTCATATATAAAAATTTCCATCAATCATCTGTTAAAAATGTTTTAGAAACTTTAGGATTAAAAGATGCTTCATAGATATATTCTTATAATTCTCTCTCACAGTAAGGAAAAGAAGAAATAAGTTTACAGAGAAGGAAATTACTGAAGTCTTTAATGGCAGAGCCAGGAATGCCTAAATGCCACTTTTCCAGTACAAAATGGAGGAAGAATCACTGATGAAAGGTATCTAAAGTCAATTAGGACCCTGATTCAATGTCACTATATACCTAAAATACTACTGTGAATGATTTGTAATTCACTTTGGTAAAAATAAAAATTATTAATAAAAAATGAAAATGAAATACAAATTTTTATTGAAAATGAAAAAAGGATCATAAAGAACAATTTTCCACAAAGAAAAAAAAGAAAATATGTAAAATTAATCTTAATCACCAAGCCTACCTACAAAAGAACTAACTAGTACATCTTTAGACACAGGAGTCTGGAAGTTTGTTAATTGATTTTATTTTTTTGTTTGTTTTTGGGTCACACCCCGTGACACTCAGGGGTCATACTCCTGGCTATGCGTCAGAAATCGCTCCTGACTTGGGGGACCATATGGGAAGCCAAGGGATCGAACTGAGTGCCATCCTAGGCTAGTGTGCGCATTTCTTGTGCCACCGCTCGGGCCCCTGTTTATTTTTAACCACATTGAAAAGGTATATAGAAATATTATAGTATATTAATCAATGGATACAAAGGGACCAGAATTGGGAGCTTAGAGAACCAACTACTCAATTCATAAGGAATAAATAGGTCCTGACCAAATTCCTAGTTGAGTTAGCCATGAAAGCCACCTATAACCTGGGATTTCCACAAGGAGCCCTTTCCCTCTTCCATGAATCCTGGAAAAAGTTAAAAATCACCAAGTTGGTATAAAATGAAAGTTCCATTGTTTTGGGGGTGAGGTAAGGGAGCAATAGATTCAAGTCAACACAATTTTCTCACAATTAGGTAGAAGTATCATGAGATTCTAATCCATTTTCTTTCAAAGAAAATCCCAAGTGTTTAGTACAATTGTACTTAAAAAGTAAAGTCTTCATTCAATAGCCAAAGGAAGCTTTCTGGAGAACTCTCCTTTTGAGATCAAGAGAGGCTGAGTAAATACCCTGTGTGTACTTATCACTACAAGCACTGAAGTGTAAATGAGCGTGAAAGTTGCCTTTTGGTGTCAAAAGACCTGACAAGATTCTTTTCCAAATGGGATTATAATTATTAGTAAATTTGTTGAGCTAAGAGACACGCTTTATCAGCTGTAAGTATTTTTAATTGGTTTCCAGGGAACACCTGTGTTAGGGTTCTATGCATCAAAGGTGATAAACAACTTAATTATCCTTCCAAAACCATTAGGAAAAAGTATCACTGTAGGTGAGCTTTCTTTGATGCCTTCTTTTGAAATGCCATCCTGCTACTATTGTGGAGCTATTTGTAGTTTTATTTCCCAGGACTTTGATGCTCTCTTCATAAATAGAAAAGGCAGTTAGAAGTAGATTAATGAAGTTAATAGCATTTGAGCTGATCAGGTATATCTTAAGTTACCATTAGGCATAGCTTCTCCTTGAATAAGAAGCAAGTTAGAGAATCAGAAAACCTTAAGAGAAGTAGGGAAAGAAATAGAAAATATTGGATAACGATTTCTCAGGGCAACACTTCTTTATCATGGTGGTTTGCTAGAAAAGGGACTTACCAAACCTGGAGACTGTAGTCGGGCAGGAAGGAAAGTATTTGTGTTTTGTTTATTGTCAATCACCATCCTTACATTTTACTCTTGAAGACCAGTTGAGACTTGTTAACTGAATGTGGTCGCCTCTACAGTTGTTCATAGGCCAGTCGCTGTTCAAAGGTCTTTCTTTGAAACGATTCTAGATTGGTAATGTTGATATTTTTTTTTTATTTTTGAGATTCTATTTGAGTATAATATCTTGGAAAGAGCATCTCCAAAAATATTTATATAACACAGGATAATAAACTATCAAAAGCAAGGAGCTAGACAGTGGAATTAAAGCAGTTCAAATAATGAACTTTTCTGAGCATAGTTTTGTCTGGATTGACATTTTTGTTATTCCCTCCTTTTCTTATTTCTCTATCACATTTCTCTAAACATTTTTTCTGACTCTCTTTAACTCTTTGGACTGATGGCAAGACTTACCCTGTCTTACTTGGTAGAAATGAAGCCGAAAAGATTTTAGTACCCTAAGAAGTAGTTCTATAGGAATTCAGGGAAGTATACAAAAATTTACAAATACTTTATGTTTCTTTAAAAAATTTTATTCTACAGAGAAAATCAGGATAAACAGGAGACTTCAAGGATACTATTCCTGTCTTGTTTTTTAAAATTAGGACTGAAACCCATTTTGGAACCATTATGTTGCCTTTCTACTGACTCAAGTGATTTCACTTTAACTAGAACTAAAACTAAAACTATGTCGAGGAACTGTTTCTTTCTTTTTTTTTTGCCAGCCATGAACCTTTTTATTTATTTATTCATTGTTTAGATTGCTTCTTATAATGTGCAGTAATGGAATTCAGGTGTTACAAGGTAAGCTCTGAGCGGCCGTGCTTTTTGGGTACGGGTCCTGGAGAAGTTACAGTCCTTGTGGTTTGTAGGTCAGCTCAGCAGAGAAGAGGGAGAGAAGAGGCAGAGTGTATGGCTGGTGTTCTTTAAGTCTCTGGGTTCCCAATCACACGACTCTATTGGCCCCATGTGGGTCGGGTGGGAACATCTTACTGGTGCGGGTCCTGGTTTGTAGGCCGGCTCAGCAGAGAAGAGGGAGAGAATAAAGGAACTGTTTCTACTTGACGTTTTTATCATTCAAAAGAATGAAAGAGAAGTACAGAGACCACAGTCTTGTCACTCAATCCCAAATTATTAATCAATCTAGCAAGACATTAATTAGTAAAAAGCATTTTGGCACAAAATACTCTATTAAAATAAAAATTGCATTGAATACTGAAAGACAGCTTTTAAAAAGTTTTAAAATTCCTGGCTTAATTTTTGAATGTAAATAGCAAAATGAGTAGCTGTAAAGTGTCTTGATCTGAGTCAATTCAAAAGGTCTTCTTTTTTTTATAATATTTTTATTTAAGCATCATGATTACAAACATGTTTGTAGTTGGGTTTTGGTTATAAAAAAGAACACCCCCTTCACCATTGCAACATTTCCACCACCAATGCCCACAGGACTTTCCTTCCCCTATTGTCTGCCTATATTTGAGACAGGCATTCTATTTCTCTCACTCACTACCATTTTCCTGATAGTTGTCAGTGTACTTATTTCTCTAAGTGCACTCACCACTCTTTGTGGTAAGTTTCATATCGTGGCCTGGTCCTTCCAGCCCTCATCTCTTTGTCTCTGAGTAATATTACCGTATTGTCTTTTTTTTTTTTAATTCTACAGGTGAGTGAAACTATTCTGGGTCTGTCTCTCTCATTCTGATTTATTTCACTCAGCATAATAGTTTCCATGTCCATCCATGTATAGGAAAATTTTATGACTTCATTTTTCCTGATGGCTGCATAGTATCCCACTGTGTACATGTACCACCGTTTCTTTAGCCACACACCTGTTCTCGGGTATCTGAGTTGTTTCCAGATTCTGGCTATTGTTAATAGTGCTGCAATGAATATAGGTGTGAAGAAGGCATTTTTGTTTTGTATTTTTGTTTTCCTAGCGTATATCCCTAGAGTGGTATAGCTGGATCATATGGGAACTCAATTTCCTATTTTTTGAGGAATCTCCATATTTTTTCATAAAGACTGGACTAGATGGCATTCCCACCAGCAGTGAATGAGAGTTCTTTTTTCTATATAAACCCTTCATCATGAATTGTTTTCTTTTTCTTTGTTCGTTTTTGTTTATTGGGCCACACCAAATGATGCTCATGGGTTACTCCTGGCTATAAGCTCAGAAATTGCTTCTGGCTTGGGGAACTATATGGGAAACCAGTGGCGGGGTATCAAACCAAGGTCTGTCCTAGGTCAGACACTTGCAAGGCAAACACCCTACTGCTGCACTATTGCTCTACCCGCCCCCTTTTTGTGATGTGTGCCAGTCTCTGTGGTGTGAGATGCTACCTCATTTTTGTTTTGATTTGAATCTTCCTGATGATTAGTATGTGGAGCATTTTTTCATGTGCCTTTTGTCCATTTGTATTTCTTCTTTGGGTAAATGTCCATTTCTTCTCTCCATTTTTTTTATGAAAATAGATTTTTTCCTTTTAAGTTCTGTAAGTACTTTGTATATCTTAGATATTAACCCCTTATCTGGTGGGTATTGGGTGAAAAGTTTCTCCTATTCTGTGGATGATCTTTGTATCCTAGTTGCTATTTCCTTTGAGGTACAGAAGCTTTTCAGTTTAACATAGTACCATTTATTTATATCTGCTTTCACTTGTTTGGACAATGATGTTTCCTCTTTGAAGATGCCTTTAGTCTCAATGTCATGCAGTGTTTTACCTAAGTGTTTTTCTATATGCCTTATGGTTCCGGGTCTGACATCAAGCTCTTTAATCCATTTAGATTTGATGTGCATGGTGTTAGATTGAGGTCCGAGTTTGATTTTTTGCATGTGGTTGAATAGTTGTCCCAGCACCACTTGTTGAAGAGCCTTTCCTTGCTCTATTTTGCATTTCTTGCCCCTTATCAAAGATTAATTGATTGTATATCTGGGGAACATTCTCTGAATACTCAAATCTATTCCATTGATCTGAGGGTCTGTCTGTATTCCAATATCATGCTGTTTAATGACTATTGCTGTATAGTAAAGCAACCCTTAGAAAAAAGAAGATGGGAGGCATCACTATCCCCAACTTTAAATTGTACTAAAAAGCAACATTCATTAAAACAGCATAAAATTGGAAGGTCTTCTTTTAACATCAGTGAATCTGATAACCTTCTGGTCTTAATTGTGTACTGATTATAGAATAGATCACATTTATTTATATCAACATTCATTTCCCATTCTTCTTTCTCTTAAGTCAGCTACTGAGATTTAAATTTCTTCTTAATTTTGGTGGGAGCTGTTTTATTTTGCTTTGTTTTTTTTTTGTAAAAACACAATGCCCAGATCTATCAGTTACACAGTACAAATTATAAAAAGAAAGTATGTATTTCAATCTCATAAATTAATACCACAAAAATGTTAGGTTTTGATTCTAGAAAAATACTTAAAATCTTTTATGGTCCTGGGTGATAGCACAGCAGTAAGTCATTTGCCTTGCACACAGCTGAACCAGTAAAAACCCAGATTAGATTCCAGGCGTCCCATATATTCCCCAGAACCTGCCAGGAGCAATTTTTGAGTGAAGATCCAGGAGTAACCCTTGAGCACAGCCGAGTGTGGCCCAAAAGTAAAGAAACAAACAAAACAAACAAATAAAACTCAAACAAAAAACCTTTTGTTTATCTCAAACCAAATTTTCTTACCTACAAAGGATCAAATATTTCTATGCATGCTGCATCCCAGCATCTATGTTCTTTTTCCTATCTATTTTCATCACAGTCTTATATGTAAAATGTTTCTAGAAAAGGCAAAAAAGAAATAATTTCTCCAGAGTTCTAGTTTCAGACTGAATGAATAAGGTATGTTTCTTTCCTGGATTCCATCATCATTGACAAGAAAGGTAGTCAAAGAGCTTGTGTTTACAGTATCTATTTGACAACTGTCCATGGCCAGTCCAATTTGACTGTCTGGTAATTTATTCAAGTGATGGTGGTAATCATAGGGGTAAGAGGGTGTGGCCATGTACCCTTTTTCTGTTTTGAGTAGAAACTGATGTAGTTATCATATAGCTATATATTATATAGTTATAACTATGGTTATTTTTAATAAATCTGCATCTCCAAAGCATTCTCCAAGTTTTACTCAAGCCCTATCCCTTATCTTATCATATCCTAACAACTAAGAGATAGAAACAAGTTCCCTGGTAATTGTAGCACAATTAAGC
>PVKC010006494.1:0-31105 GCA_004027635.1 Crocidura indochinensis
GTTGGCCAAGGGCTACTATAGACAATGTTTGGTCCAGCTATTTGGACCACATGACTCTATGGTTGAACATAGAGATCAGTGCTGCTTGGAACCAACAATTGGGGGATTCCAGGGTCACCCCACTGTACTGAGGGTCCACCAGACTACTTTGAGCAATGTCATATTATACTAGGATTTAGAGATAAATTTAGTATTTCAGGCATAATTTATAGCCCTTGCAAGCTCTGCTTTGTTATAATGATTAGAATTAGTAAGCTGTCTGTTCTAAAATATTTGGTGTTGAGTTTTAACTGACATTATTATTAGAATACAGATTGGTATCATTTAATTTGACATTCTTTTCTATGTGAGAGCAATTGCAGTGCAAAACTAAATAACTGTACTGCCTTGCATGAAAAGATAGGTAGATATTAAGTAAATACTGAATAAAAATGAACACATCATTTATTATGTGATGTTTTTTAATTATTGCTTTCATTGTTGCATTATTGAACATTTTGAAAGTAAACTTGGGTCAAGCAAACTTAATAGGCCTTTCTATTATAGGACTTAATTAGAGCATTTTTAAAGAAATGGGCTTTGTGAAAATCGGGCAAGTCTGCAATGTTTTACAAGCATGTTTTAGCATACAAACTTAATTGGATGGAACTTAGGATAGATTTAGTAAAGGAAGAAACACATTTTGGGAATGCTGGTATGAGGATTTTATTTAGTGGACAATTAGGGACCCTGGAACTCAATCATTTGATAGTTCTATATTATTCTAGTTTGAATTTCATTAAGAAAAAAAGGAACCAGAATATTTTATTAGTACCTGGAATTGCAGTTTGCCAAGGATGCAAACACAGCTTCCTCCAGAAAGATCTTTCCTTTGGAATCCTCTTACCCCTTGGCAGCACTCCAGAGTTCAGAGTTGGCAGCATTAAGGACACAACACAAGGTGTGTTTATTTGATTAACATTTGGCAAAACGTGTTTTCATTTGTGATTTATTTCTATCGCCTTATTTGTTTTGTTTTGTTTGCTTCTGGCAGTGTGCTGGAGTTCAAAATTCAGTTCTTTCTATGTCAGGCAGTGTTGCATTGGGAATACATTTATATTTGTATTTGTTTTGTGATATTTGGGCAAATCAAAGTAAATGAAACATGAACTGTAAAGCCATAGAGCTCTAAGAATAGATCTTGTTTGTTTCTTGAGTCATTTTTGATTTGCTGCTTAAGAATTTGTTGCCTTAAATATTCCATCTCTGTCAATGTTTGAAATATTATAATACTTTGGTAGTTTACTATGTTTCAGCAGTTCATCATCATCTTTCTTCTTTTTTTCTATATATTTTCTTTTATTTCTCTTTTTCCTCCTTCTCTTTCCTTCCTTCTTTTTTCTTTATTTTTTCTTTATCTCTCTCTCTTTTTCTATTAGATCATACCTGGCACTGCTTGTAACTTACTCCTATCTCTGTTCTCAGCGACCACATAGTGGACCATATGGGGTTCTGGGGTTTGATCTTTGGTTGACCATGTGAAAGGCAAGCAGGAACCCTACATGCTGTACTATCTTTTTAACCCCCAGTTTGGTTAATCATATGTTGGGCACACTTAATGTCCCTATCATAAGCAGACCAATTATTTTAGCTATTATGCATTATTTTTAATTTTCTTGATTATTTGATTCTTCTTCCTCACAAGTATTGTGGGGAAAGGAAATATGTCCTAAAATATGGCACCGAATTCTATCTTGCATTTTTCTCTACAAAGAATTATTTAACAACTCTCTGTTTCGTCCAGAGCAAGGTTAAGATGGTTAGCCTATCAAATCAATATCTATCATCTATCTGTTGTCTATCTATCTATCTATCTATCTATCTATCTATCTATCTATCTATCTATCTATCTATCTATCTATCTATCTATCTATCTATCTATCATCTATCTATCTATCATCACCTATCTCTGTCCATCTGACTGTCTGTCTGCCTGTCTATCTATCTATGTATCTATCTATCATCTACCTACCTGTCATTTATCCTTTGTATGTGTATGTGTGTGTGTGAGTGTTTAGGTTGTGTGTGCATTCCTTTCAATATTTAGGGTTTACTCTTGGTTCTATGTACATGGGTCATAGACCCACCGGGCCAATCCTGGTGATGCTTGGGGAACCATGTGCAAGTTCTGAGGATTAAACTGAATTTGACCACATGCAAGGCAAGTACCTTAACATTCCCTGTACTGTCTCTGGCCCAAGGAAATATTTTTACTGCAGATTATGTGCATATACCTTGGCTATATGATAATTCGATTAAGAATTTTCCAACACCATTTAATTGGCCACTTTTATTTTTGACCCTACCTGCTGATATGCAGAAGTTACTGCTAGCTCTGGTTTCAGCACTATTCATGCCAATACTCTGGGGATCATAGGAGACCATATGGGCTGCCAGGAGTTGAAACTTGGTTGGCCACATATAGAGAAGTGCTCTATCCTCTGTACCATCTATTTGGCCCCTAATTTATTACTTTAAAAGTTATCTAAGTTTTTTTATTTGTTTATTTATGGTTTTGTTTATTTTTGGGAAACAATCTACTGTGTTCAGGGGTTACTCCTGCCTCTGTACTCAGTGCTCACGGGACCATGTAGGATGCTGGGTCTTGAACCTGGGTTGACTTTGTGCTGTTTTGTTGTTCTGGCTTCATTATCTAGTTACTTTTGATGAAGACATTAAAGCTTATGGTAAAAGATGGCTAACAAAATAAATAATAGAAACTGTACATTATGTATAATTAGATTTTTATAGTCTTAATATGGTCTGTGGCCACTCTTAATACTCTAGGAACCTTCAATATAAGGAAGTTCATTGACTTTTTAATTGAATATGCAGTCATTAAATTGCTTTTCTCTAAGATTTGAACTGTGTGGAGTTTTACCTCACCCATAGGTAGCTTATTCAATTAGCATGCTTTTACCATATTAATGAGAATTATTGAGAAAAAATTTAAGAAATACCATGTTAATTGCTTTGTATTAGATTTTACTTTGTTTTATTTTTAGAGTAACTGCAATGTTCTGCAGTTATTTCTGGCTTAGCACTTGGGTGTTACTGCTGGCAGTGTTCAGGGGACTATATGGGTGGCAGAAAATCTAACCTGGGTTGGCCCAAAGAACTCTATTCCCTGTACTACCTCCCTGGGCCCTGTATTACCTGTTAATTTAATACTTACAACAGTCATCTAGCACAGGTATTCTTACTATGACAATTAAAAAGCTTGTAAATGAGCTTAGTTTGGTGAGCAACTAATAAATGATAAAACTAGAAAGTAAATGAATTAAATTAGGGAGATTTTCCCTCCTGTTTTATCAGATCTATCATCATATAAGAGTTTGCTTATAGGGTCCGGTGAGTTGGCGCTAGAGGTAAGGTGTCTGCCTTGCAAGTACTAGCCAACGAAGGACCGCGGTTCCATCTCCTGGCGTCCCATATGGTCCCCACAAGCCAGGGGCGATTCCTGAGCGCTTAGCCAAGAGTAACCCCTGAGCATCAAAGGATGTGGCCCCCAAAACACAAACACACACACAAAAAGAGTTTGCTTATAGAAAAATGTTAAAATTCAAAGCAATGTAATTTAATCCTAATCAAAAGATATTGCCATTTTAAGTTAACATAACTCTCTTCACAGACTATATCCCCCCAAAATATGTAATGAGAATCCACATCTATTATATAGTGCATTTGTATTGATTAGATTCCTTGTTGTACAGAACAAAGGCTTTCTGTTACTCATTCTAGTGGATGGAAATTGGAAAATATTATTCTGTTTCATATTAAAATATCTTTAATTTTAAACTAGTAGTCATATCTCATGTAAATAATTTTTGTGCAAAGCTAATTGCTTGTATCATTTTGTAATATTGTCACCAAATTGTGAAATGAACAAAACATTTTTGTAAAATGTTAGTTTTAAATAATAAAATTGAAATTCGATATTATTGACTATTACCTTGAAGAAATCTTTCCCTCTAGTTATATAAAAAAGACACAGCATTTCAGTAAAGTAATTGATACCATTGTCATTTATAAAAAATAAATAAAAAAATCTTGTAGGCTGGAGCAATAGCCCAGCATGTTTGCTTTGCACTTGGTCAACCCGAGTTCAATCCCTGGCATCCCATATAGTCCCCTGAACACCATTAGGAATGACTCTTGAGACTAGAGCTAGGAATAACCCCTGCACACTGCTTGGGTGGCCCCAAAACAAAACAAAACAAAACAAAACACAAAAAAAAACAAAGAAAACACAAAACAATTTTCCCCCATTAAAACTGACATAGGTGTTTCATGATTGAAATAATATGAAACTGATTAAGAAATGTCTTAGGACAGATTTTCCTATAAAATGTATTAATTGCAATTCTAAAAGTAATATAGGCTGTCTTTATATGAGTGTGAAAGAGGAGAGAATAAGTATAAGAATGAGCATGCACCATTTGCTCAGACCAAGTACCTTTTCTCCATTTGATGGTTTTGCAGACTACCAGCACTGTTATTAATAGCATTGACTAACCACACACACACACACACACACACACACACACACACACACACACACACACACACACTCTCACACAAAGAGTTTCAGCTACATTTAGGATAGCTACCTATTGACACAATACATCTATGTCTTACTTTTTCTCAAGTGATCTCAGCATTACTGTAACAGGTATTCCTTAAAGTGAGAATTTCTTGGTTGCCACCTGGAACTGTAGTTTGGTAGATCATCCTTCATTAATTCTTTCTTATAAATGCTTTAAGGAGTTAAATAATGGATGTGGTTTATGGACTTCATTATTGAATATAATAAAGATGTGCTACTGTGAAAAATTAAAATGTGCAACCATAAGGTCATTAACAAAGAATGAAAAATAATTAAGGGCACAGAAGGAAGGTTTTAAGATAAAATTTAGTTGATTGGAGCCTGTAGTTGATCCCATGACAGTATGCTACAAGGGTGGAGAAACACTGTATCTTTTAGGCCAAGGAAATTTCCTTTCTAATTTCCCCAATTTCTGTGCCTAGGCAATAAAACCCCAACCAAAAAAAATAATTGTCACATCAGCCAGCCTTTTTGTTGTTCTTTTTTTTTTCTTGTTTTTTTTTTTCTATTTCTTTCTTCTTTTAAATTTATATTGATAGCTTCTAAATAGGGGCTCCTCCTTACCTTTTATTTTCCAACAGTACCTTAGTACATGAATCATTTTCTTCTGCCTCATAAAGTAAGGGAAAAAAATAGTGGATGGTACCAGGAGCAAGCAGTCTCATGAACATTGAATGGAAATTAAAAAATGATCAGCCCTAAATACCCAACCCAAAGTCAACAACAGAATCAACACTATAACAACAACACTATAACCCAACACTATAACAATCTAAACAGTAAAGGTACCTGTTACACTAGCAGTCCAGGGTACTAGGGTGGAGGTTTGGGCTGCAATCGAGGAACTATGGTGGAGGTAGGCCAAAACTGGTGGTGGGAATTGCCCTAATTCACTGTCACTATGTACCTTAAATACAACTGTGAAGGAATTGTAATTCACATTGGTCTCAATAAAAATTATTAAAATATTATTAAAATAAGATAAAATTTATACTCAAGTATAAAAAGACAAATATATTCAAAGAAGTACAGGAAAGTTTTTTTAGGATAAGATCTTTATTAAAAGTAAATTTTAGTTCTGTTACTAGATTTTTACATGACAGTGACAACACTAAAGTCTCTGAAATTGGTTCTAGAAAGTTTTGGGAGAGTAGAGGTAATAGAAGTAACAAATGTAGTTTAGAAATAAAATATAAGGACATGTGGTCTAGTCAGAGATTGTGATTATGGCCCAGGAATGTGAAAAAAATTAGAAAACAACCCCCTTTTTTTTAAATAATATTCAGACAATGTATTCATGTGCCCCAAATTATAATTTTTTTTTTTTTTTTTTTGGTTTTTGGGCCACACCCGGTGACATTCAGGGGTTACTCCTGGCTATATGCTCAGAAGTTGCTCCTGGCTTGGGGGACCATATGGGAAACCGGGGGTTCGAACCGCGGTTCGTCCAAGGCTAGCGCAGGCAAGGCAGGCACCTTACCTCTAGCACCACTGCCCGGCAAATTATAATTTCTATAAGAATTTTTTCCCCTGATCTGAGCCAAACAGGGCAAGTTAAAAAGCAGAGGCTCAGAGAATTCATAGCCTTTTTACTATGTTTCATTTTAAATGCCTTAAAGAGATTTTCCCGTTTTATGATTTTCATATTTTTTTTTCTTTTAGATAGTGGCAGATGGCATGAAAACTGGACTCCCTTATTTAAAGGGAATGTTGATATTTATAACCAAGCTTATCTCCAACAAGATTTTTTTTTTTGCAGCTGTTCCAGGTTGAGAAAAATACATTAAAACCCTGGATTTTTTTCTTCCATATTTAGGGAGGAGATTTTCAGAATCTGAAAAAATGATGTTTGATTTTAAGCATGAATGCTATGTAAACTGTGATTTTTTGCTTCTATATGTGAATTTTCTGTTTGTATGCTGTGATATTTCTTTTTGTTTCACTGATCTATTTCCTATATATATTACACTTGAGGAATAATTTACTCATCATTTCATATCATCAAAGTATTCTAGGAAATGTAGTAGATTTTCATTAAGAGTTAACCGATGCCATAAAACTACTGAATTCTTGTTTTGATAATTTAGTTTTTGTTTTCTATGATTTCTTTTCTTACAAAATTACTTTTTGTTATTTCTGTTATACCTTTTAAAACGTTTTTTTCTTATTTATTTTCTACTCTTTAACTTATATATTTAATTATGAATACTACTTTTCTGTGGACATATATTAGAAACTTCCTTTTATAATTTAGTTAAAATTATACTTTATATCCTAAATTAATACATGAAGTCATTTTTTTAGACATAATTGAAATCTAGAGTGTCTGAATAGTCACATAAGTTTGTTCACATTATCTTCAATGCACCACTACGAGTGCATTTAGGTACAAAGAATATGATAAGCAAAGAAGAATACTTAATATATTGATGTATTGAATGAGTGATTATTGGTTTATGTAATGATGTTTTACATAGGTTTTCAAATTAAGTTGGGCCCCACTTTTTATGTAGAGATTGACTTCTGTTTCTTTGTTGTTGTTGTTGGGCCACACCTAGCTGATTTCAGGGATTATTCTGAGCTCTGCACTCAGAAATCGCTCCTAGCTCTTGGGCACTTTAAGTAATGTCAGCAATAGAACCCAGGTCATTTGGGTCAGCATGCAAACCAAATGCCCTACCACTGTGCTATCGCTCCAGCCCTGAGACTGATTTCTGACCATGGCATACTACACAATTTATGTTATGCCAGCTTTGTGTACTTTCGTTTTTAATAATTAAAATTTACATTTTATTTATATATTTTCCGTCCTCCTTTTTCAGCATTCAAAGTTTTACTACTTACTTTAAGTCAAGGACTGTAGTTTATTACTCATATTTTGCTGATAATTTAATCATCTTTTCAAAGATTTCTATTTTCTAATTAACCCTTTAAATTGTAGGATTCAGGGGTCAGAGAGATAGCACAGTGGTAGGACATTTGCCTTGCATGCTGCCAACCTGGGATAAACCTGGATTTTATTCCTGGCATCCCATATGGTTCCCCGAGGCTGCCAGGAGCAATTTCTGAGCACAGAGCCATGCGTAGACCCTGAGCGTGGCCAGGTATGACCACCCCCAAAATTATAGCATTCAGTTCACAGAATAATGTAGCTCTCTCTTTAATCATATAGAACATAAATACCTTTAGTAGGTTTATTAACTCATTCCCCCCATAATTAGCTTTTGCTATCTATATTCTTTAAAATGATATACACAGTGTCAAGTGTGAAGTGAAGAATACTTTTGGTATTCTTCTTTGGTATTTGGATCTTATTTGTGGTATATTATATCTATGTGTCTTCTTGTAAGGAAGACTTTGCACTCTAGTACAATAGTTTATTTTACACAAATGCCATTAATATGTAATTAGTCTAATATGGATTTATTAGTATAAATAATGGAATTCTCAAAATTAAAAACAAATTAATGTAGAACAGTAGAAGTTGCCAGAATTCTATTATTTTGTAGACTCACCATATGCCAAATCAAGTGATTTCATATACAATATGAAACTGTGCAAAGAAAAATCTTATACCTTCCACAGAGAGATTGCTCCACCATCTGTAGGCATGCTTCTCATGTGGGGTCACTCCCTACAAATATATGGTCTCTTGAGTATTGTTGGAAGCAAATATGCAGAATAGAGCTGGAAGCTCCAGAGCAGAGCCCCCAATAAATAAAAAAAAAAAATTTTGCTTTACTATTCCTTTTGCATATTTCCAGTGGGATGTCAAGGATTGATTTTCTTTTCTACATTGATTTTTAAACTTCTTCAGATTGGAGGTGAAAAGTATGTGTTTCTCTCAAATTATGAGAAAATAAAGATGAAATCATACTCTTTCATTTGGTACTTTACATTGCTAAATGGTAGTTAAGCCTGGTTCTGTAGTGCAATGGATAGCGCAATGAACTTCTAAAAGATAAGTTGAGAAAGAGCTTGGAGAGTGATAAACTGTATTCTTTTAGTACATGATCTGAGTGAAGAAGATGCTGTTTACTCAGATTATTATAAAACTAATAGTATATTGAAGAAAATTAAGCTACATTTAGAAACTGGATTAAAATATTGAGCTTTCAATGTAGAAAATGTACAAAAATATAATTTTTGTAGTTGTTGAATTTCACTGTGAATATCAGTGATCGTTATTCTATTAGTTCATACAGGAAAACATCAAACTAATGATAATAATCATCCTCTTTTAGAAATAGACTTCTAGAAAACCAAATTTACAGACAAATTGTTAGCTTGCTTGAAAGAGAATTTGATTAGCCCTGCTCTAAATTGACCAGAAGGAAAGTGAGAAAACTCACATAGTAGTAATTTCACTAAATACTAGAAAAAAGTTGACTCTAGGGACTGGAGAGATAGTACAGATGTCTTGCAGCTGATGATCTAAGTTTGACACTAGCAGCTTATATGGTACCCGGAGTCCCACCAGGCGTGATCTCTGAGCACTGCTTGGTGTGGCCAAAAACCATACAAACAAACAAAAAAACAAAAGCGAAGATTCCTTTGGGTGTCTTTCCTTAGTTGGTCTTTGGGTTAGATTTTAAGGCATTATTTTGTGGATATATTGTTTTTCAGATATGGGTATTTAGCCAGTTTATTTTTCTTTACTGGTATAGACAAAAGTCAATTATCTGACTATACAATTGCTGCACAAAATCAACTGACTATTAGATAGCATTCACAGTAATATATTTATTGTTCTTTGTCTTGTGAATATTAACAAGATTATGGTAGGGTTATATACATTTTTTAATATGACTTGTTAAATATGCAAGGTATAATGGTTAAAAACAGTATTAGGGGTCTGGGTGACTCTACCATAGTTTCCATTAATAATAGATTTGTATAGTTAAAGTGATATGCCACAAAAATTAACACTCAAAAATCCATGGTGTTTTTATATACAAATAATATAGGCAAAACAGTCATGACTTTGAGATGAAAGCATCTTCAAGGAGGAAACACCACTGTCCAAGTAAGTGGAAGCAGAGATAAACAAATGGGACTACATTAAACTGAGAAGCTTCTGCACCTCAAAGGAAACAGTAACTAGGATACAAAGGCCACCCACAGAATGCAAGAAATTATTCATCTAAAAACCCATCTGATAAAACTCTTAATATCTAAGAAAGTTCTGTCTTAAGATAGAGGCACATTGGGGCCAGAGCGATAGCATGAAGGTAAGGCATTTGCCTTGCATGTAGAAGGACTGTGGTTCGAATCCGGGCATCCCATATGGTTCCCCTGCCTGCCAGGAGTGATTTCTGAGCGTGGAGCCAGGAGTAACCTCTGAGTGCTGCCAGGTGTGACCCAAAAACCAAAAAACGAAAACAAAAAGATAGAGGCACATTAATGCTTTTCAGTCACTAGGCTCCCAGGATTTTATCATCTGAAAACTATGATGTTTTGGGATCTACATGAGCAGTAACTTCTCTGGAAGAGACATAAATTATGAAGAATCTGGGCTGAGAAGCTAGCTCAAACTTTCAAGCCTTTGCCTAGCTTTTGTGAATTCTCAGCTCACTACCCAGTTTTCCCTGGTTGTACTTTAGTGTGAGTCCAATGCCTCCAGGCACTCTAGGCTTATATTGAAGCTATTAAACCTATGCACTGAGCCATCCGCCCTGTACAGTGGTTAAAAAAATACTGTTAAAATACTGTTAGTATAAGGAGTGATTCCTAAAATATGAAACAGCCTCTTACTAAAAAATAAGAAGAGACAATTCTACATTAGATCTGCATTAGATCTACATAACATAACATAGAATTAGAAAATTCTACATTAGATCTGCATTAGATGAACATAAATGTTATGTAGAAATTACCAGAAAAAGACTTTTAGCATTTTGGTAAAATATTAATTTTTTTTTTTTTTTGGTTTTTGGGCCACACAAGGTGACGCTCAGTGGTTACTCCTGACTCTGTGCTCAGAAATCGATACTGGCAGGCTCAGGGGACCATATGTGTTGCCAGGGATTGAACCCAGGTTCGTCTTGGGTCGTCTTTGTGCAAGGCAAATGTGCTCTACCACTGTGCTAATGTTCTGGCCCTAAAAATTAATTTTTATAGTAAATCTTTGATTTCTTTTGAAGATGTCATTGAAAATGTCATCATTAAAAGTTCGCCGATATATTTGTAAAATAAGAAAATGTAATTCATACTGAGAAGTTGTGATATAATGGATTCTATGTTATTAGTTAGGAATCACAGAGATAAGAATAGATACCATCTGAAATGTTTGCATCTAAAGTTGATTGTTTTCTTTATTCCTTTAGCCACCAGTTTCTGGTACCATCTGGACAAAATAAAAGGTTCTTTTTTTTTTATTTCTCTGCTAAATAATTAAAGCAGCCCTTGTTTTCATAAACCTCTATTTAAATAACCCAATTTATAGGGCTTTAAGCATTGAAAAACAGTGTTTGTGACATTTATATCTGTAACCCTATCTGCCTTAGTCTTTGTTTCATCAAGAGAAACATTCTGTCAGTTTGCTAAATTATGGACAAGTAGCTAGGAGTCTTTTCTTTCTCTCTGATTCCCTGAAGTTAAACTACTCTTGCTGTTTCTTTTTTTTAATTTTTATTATTCATTAAACTCTAATGTGTAGTGTACATTTACCGTCTCTTACTGGGTTTATGCCAGATCAGATAGCTTTTCTCTCCGACATGATTTCTTCTTCTATTGTTATTTTGTAGTAGCAGACACTTAGGCTTACATTTCATTTACTTTCTACTCTATTATTGGGTTCATTCTTTTTCTGTACTTTATTTTTTTTTGAGGGTGAATACTTGTGTACTACTTCTAGTTCTGTGGGGGGAAATCTTTCTGGTGGTACCCAGGAATCATGTGGTAGCGCTGGGGAAGAAATCTAGGCCACCTACTTACAAAGTTTGTGCATGGATTAAGGAATGAACTTTCCAGCCCCATAGTGTTGTGATTATTAAAATGTTCTTGAAAGTACATTTTACATAAAAATAATCATTTTTTTAAAAAGAGTATATATCATGTCACTAAGAACATTTTAAAATACCCCTTGTTATACCACAGGCCAAGCCTAGATTTACTATTCCCTTTTGTAAATACAATAAATTAGAAAATTACATTTTTCATTTTTCTGAATGTAAACTCTTGTGAACCATAATGATCATTAGTCTGCTCAGGAAAATGGTCACTCTATAAAAATTCTCTCCTTCCCAAAACCAAAATGCCTCTCTCCTCGATATTTGTGCGAACTTCAGAATTAAAAAGAAATAAATAATTTAAAGACAATGGGATGCGACTAATGTAGTACCCCCTCCCCCAATGATGAGTGTTGTTGATGGTACATGAAAGGCAGCTTTTTGTCTATTCTGGGCAGTATAAATTTAATGTGTTGTTTTCGAGTATGTCATGTGTCCAGATGCCACAACAATCTGTGCATTAAAAAGACATTAAAATTAAAGTAAGTAAAATATTTGTGGGTATTTTTTGGAAGGGATCAGTGACAGTGAATTATGACAATTATATTTGGATCGACTATTTCTAATACTACATTTTAGGGAAAAGAAGTACATCGTTTTCTTATAGCAATCTTAAACATTTTATCATGCAGATTTATAGTATTCTTATCCCATTAACACATCCTTTATACCTACTTTTTGTTACCTGCTTCTGAGACCATCTGTTTGATCTGGTATTTTGCAAAGGATGGTTCACAGACCACCTGAGTTTGAAAACGCTAGCAAGACGTCAGTTCTTTTTTTGTTTGTTTGTTTGTTTTGTGTTTGGGCCACACCCAACAGTGTTCAGGGTTTTTTCCTTGCTCTGTAGTCTCTCCTGGCAGGCTGCAAGGGATCATAAGGGATTCCCAGGATCTGGGTGGGCTTTCTGCAAGGCAAGATGCCTCTCTACCTGTTGTTTATCAACTCCCCAAGAAGTCAGTTCATTATTTATTTATTTATTTATTTACTTGACACACCTGCCTATGCACAGAGATTACACCTGGCTTTGAACTCAGAAATCACTTCTGGAAGGCTCGGGAACCTTCTGGGATGCTGCGGATCAAACCCGTGTAGGTTGCGTGCAAGGCAAATGCCCTACTCACTGTGCTATTGTTCGGGCTCTGAAATCAGTTCTTTCTTTTTTGTTTGTTTTGGGTCACACCCAGTGATGCTCAGGGGCTACTCCTGACTATGCACTCAGAAATGGCTCTTGGCTTGGGGGATCATATGGGACGCTGGAATTCGAACCACTGTCTTTCCTGGATCGGCTGTGTGCAAGGCAAACACCCTACCTCTGTGATATCGCTCAGTCCCCTGAAATCATTAATGCACCGCTCTTTGCCATTTCTCCATCATAACTCACTACCTTTGAAGGTTTAAATCAGGGGCACTGTATTTCATTTATTTTAAAACTGATTTTAAAGATTTTATAACAGCAGCGTTCTTGGATTGGTGCAGGTCCTTATATATAGCAGGTTGAAAATCGCTAGTCTGCTGCTTTTGGTTATAATTGCCGCCATGTGGACCAGCATTTAGATAGGTGCACAAAGAGGTCGATGGATACCGGTTTAAAACGTTTAGTTGTTTCCAGGATTTCTTCTGACCTATGCCACATATCTGAGCTGTTTCGAAAATCTAAAATGTCAGAAGCTAAAAGTCACCAGTATTCTTTTATGGTTTCTGATTGGATCCAGAAAATCAAGTTTCAGTGAATTATTAAAAGCTTCCAAGTTTTTAACATTTCCTCATCTAGGTATCTACCAAGGGACTGCTCAAGACCCTTATCTATTTTCAGCAATATTTCTCAAAATGAAAGCACATACAAGAGTTATGAGTTACTTAAGTAAAAACAGTGATTCTCAAACTCTAACGGCCATAGCAGTCATTCATAAAATCTAAAAGAAAGCAAGACAAAAATGGATCCTGTTCCTTCAGATTCTGGGTTGGTAAAATCAGAACAGAGTCCAGAACTCTTGACTAATGAACATCCCTGTTAAGTCTGATATAGCCCATTATGATAAATGCTTACCTCGAGCCTCTCATAACTATGGTGAGCCAGTGTGCTTAGTGTCACAATTGGGATTCAAAACTTTCTTCCCCCGACAAACTCAGATCTAACCTGCTACCCTTCTTTCCCAGTGTAACTTCCTCCTTCAGTGTCCTCTGTGAAACTTGTGAAAAAGGCTTTTTCAAGCTACACCACATTCTTGCTGCCTTTATTCGTTGTCTAAGGTATCCTATTTATTGTCTGCTAAGCACTTAATTCAATTATTTTTTACTATGGATTATTATTTTTCATGAAATATATTCCCTTTCCTATTTATTTCTTGTATCTCTCCGGAATTCCATCTGTTCTCAAGTACTTCATTGATTATTACTTTAAATTCTTGACACTAATTGAAAACTGATTCTTCTCCTAAGCACCATTTGCCTGAATCCTTCTTAAGTGGGAACCGTCTTTTCTTTAATTCTTTGCATGCCCTCAAATCAAAAGGTACTTTTTCATCATTAACTTTTCATGCATAATAAACAAGTAAGACAAATCAAATTCTTTTATGGTTAATTGTATTTGACTAGAGTATTGATCTGTTTTTTTGTTTGTTTACGTAGGGTCTCACTTGATAATGCTCAGGGGTTATTCCTGGCTCTGCACTCTGGAATCACTCCTGGGCAGCATACAGCATGTCAGGGTTTGAATCCAGGTCTTCAGTGTGGAAGGCAAAGCCCTGCCCACTCTATTATAGCTCCAGCTTCAATTCTATTATTGTAACTGTCTCAATGAGAAACTCAAGCATTCCTAGTCTTTCTAATTCACAAGACTCCACCCCCATACTGACACCAGAGGTGCCTTTACACGTTATATTTATGCTTTCTGTATTATATTAGTTTTTCATTCTCTTTATTTTCCATATTGTTTCCTAGCATTTTAGTCACTGTGTATTGAATAGATTGTGCATTTTCAGCATCAACACTAATTGCCACATTTTTTTTTAGCTTTTGTATAGAAGCTTTTGCCCTATTACCATCAATAGTTTGGTAATTTGATTTTATCCAAATATTTAAAAGAAAACAAAATGTATTTTATGCTAATTCTAAACTTTTATTGTATTTTCCCTTTTGTCTCTAACATTAGAGACTACATGGCACACAAACACATTTTACAGTCTTTTAAACTTCACTTTTTTGCTTTATTTCAGGGTTAGGTTGTCTGGAAAACCTAATTTTTTTGGGGGGTCACACCCAGCAGCTCTCAGGGGTTACTCCTGACTCTATGCTCAGAAATCGCTCCTGGCATGTTCTGGGGACCACATGGGATGTTACTAACCTTCTGCATGCAAGGCAAATGCCTTACCTCCATGCTATCTCTCTGGCCCCTGGAAAATCTGTTTTACTTAAACTATTTACTCTTTCCATATTCCAACACTGAATAATTGAGCTATCAGAAAAATGTATAAATAATATTGTAAGATGCTATCTATATAGACTCATAGTTATCACATTTATTCCAGCTCAGTCATCCTTATTAGTTTTTCCACTGAATAAGCTCATGTTCTTCCACAGTATAAAATCCATCTCTGAATTCAAATCTCCAAACTTGGCACCTCCAATTTCACTCTCAGTAGGTGATTTTTGCCTCTTATATCACAACAAAAGTTTAATAACCAATTAGAACTCCACCAAAAATAAAATATTATGTATACTTATGCCTTCTTAATTTTGTCTTTTTGCTATTACAATAAAAACCGAAGTCTGCTCTCATTGTGTTTTTATGAAGACTTATCTCTTACTCTACACTTAGAAATCCCAATAATTTTCAACTTATTTTCCTGTTTCCCCCTTCATTATATATCTTCCACATACTCCACTAGAAGTTTATTCTTTGTTAAATTAACAAGCAGTATGATTAATGTAAATTGACAAGTAATAAAACAGAAGACAGCAACAGAAAATATCTCTCAAACTTAGTTTCCTCTGCTTTCCTTTCTTTTACTTAATTTGATTTTATTTTTGTTTGATACAGGCACTATGACTTTACTTTCTACTTATAATATTTTTTGGGGGGGAGTCACGCCCGGCAGTGCTCAGGAGTTATTCCTGACTCCATGCTCAGAAATTGCTCCTGGCAGGTACGGGGGACCATATGGGGTACCGGGATTTGAACCGATGACCTTTTGCATGAAAGGTAAACCCCTTACCTCCATGCTATCTTCCAGGCCCCTATCTACTTATAATTTTTTTCTTCCAACTTTTTTTTTAGTTTGTTTGTTTTTGGGTCACCAGAAGTGCTCGGTTTTATTGGTTTACCACTCATTAAATATTAGAAGGTTTTGCGAGTACAGCTTCCTACAATTACCTGTGTCTATGTTCTCATTGCAGCTATCATTGATGTTCTAGTGGCATTGAGGTAGTCAGGTAGGCACCTTGACAATTCATTTTCAGAAAATTTAAAACTGAGATATGTTCTTCTTTTACCTTTTTCAAACCCTATGTTTTAAAAGACAGCCCAGATTAAAGACCTGCCCAAACACAGATGAACCCAGTCAAGGCCAGAGGGCTGGCCCCTTTCAGAAGGTAGCAGAATGTAGACACTTATAAGATTCAAAATTTATGACAATGACTATGTAGTACTGACTCTTTTCTGTACCAGGAGCCTCAGGCCAGGGATATAAAGAAGACTAATAGGGGTTGGAGTGATTATAGAATACATTGGGAGCATGTACTTGAACTTGTTCTGCTCTGCTTCTATCCCCAGAATCCCATATGGCTCCTTTTCAGAAGTAATTCCTCTCCTGTCCTTTCCTCTTCCCTTTTTTCCTCTATCCCCCTTCATTTCCCTTTCCTCTCCCCTTTCATTCATTTTTATTATTCCTTTCTTTATCTTATCTTCTCAACAAGCCCCTCCCTTTTAGTTTTTCTCTTTATGTCCTTCTTTGCACCCCTTCATTTCCCTCTCTTCTCTTCCCATTCATTCTCCTCCTTCTCTGTTTTCTTCTGCATTCGCCTATTCCTTTATCTTCCTTCTCCTCCTCCCCACCTCTTCATCTCTTCTCCTATTATTCCCTCCTCCCTCCTCTTCCTCAGTCTCTTTTTTACTCCCCTTTCTGCACCTCTCACCCTCCCTCTCCCCTTTCTTATCCCTTCCATCCCGCCTGCCATTTCCTCTCTTCCTCTTCCTCCCCCTCACAGTTTCTTCCTTTTGTTCTTTCCAACATATTCTCTCTCTTCTCTCCTTTTCTCTTTCTAAATTAGTCCATATTTTAATAGAATTAATCCCTTTCTTCAGTACAGATACCTTCTCACTATTTTATCTTGCCCAGAATTTTTCTCCTGTGGCATAAACACAAATATATTAAATCTTAGTAGATATTGGGACTGACTTTTCATACAAAAAACATAAACTTCATCTCAGCCTAAAATTAAATTCCAGTGGTAGTATTAACTCCATTGCCTAATAGATCAAGTGTTTCTGGGCACTTGATAGTTACTCAGTAAAGTTGGAAGTGCTGTTCATGCACTTTAGGAACTCCTGCGATCTTATCCTATTCTAGATATCCCCAGGCATTAATGCTACTAAAAACAACATAACACTGTCAAAATGCCCCCTCTACAAATTTCTATCCTCTCACCCACCTATCTATTTTACTCTGATAAACACTATGTTTCAAAGACTTACTTTGGTTATGTTCTGCCACTTGTTTTATTTATTTAGTCTGTACATCTGAGTGAGAAACCATTTAGTAATTTTATTTCACTCTGGATTTGCTGTGCTTAGAACAGTTTCCACAAGCTTTATCCATACCATCTTTAAAGGTATGACTGTAGTTTTAATAGTTCATAGTATTTCACAGTGTTTCACTAGATTTGGAAGTTGTTTTCTACAGTGGTGTCTTTATCCTGCATATTATTTCTATTGGTTCCTGCCTTTTGCTTTATTATTGGCATTACATACCTTACTGTAGACTTTCACAATGAATGTACTTTTGCCTTCTTATATTAGGTGAGTTTTTCTTATATATCATATACAGATGGATCATGGGTTTATTAATTTTATTCATACAACCATGCTGTCTTTTGTTTGGTAGGAATCCAGAACATTCACGTTTAGAGTGATTTTCGTTACTACTGATTACTACTGATATAGTATCTTATTTTTTTGTTATAGTATCTGATTACTACTGATATAGTATCTTATCTTCTAGTTGTTTTATATTCCTGCTATTGCTTCTTTTTCACAAATTTTTGGGGGGTATATTTTCCTTGATGATGCTCTTAATTTCTTTACTTTTTTCCTAAGTTTTCTTGGTATAGAATCTTGTTTGATGCTCATGGTAAGGTTGGACTGTACAATCTCTAAGATATTTTTTGTGTGTTGTTATTAACTCCTTTTAAACTATACAGATTCCATCCACTGTATGTTCTTCCATTTTAAGCTTTGTTATTTCATCATATTCTTATCTGTTTTTCTGATTTTGTATTACTGTTTATAACCAAACTAAAGATTTTGTCTTCTTTTTGTTTGTTTATTGTAAAAGTACTTTCAAAGTTTATTATGTTGAAGTCTGATGGTGATCAACTCCATTAGTTTTATTAGGAAGGAAGCATTTATTTTTCCATCATATCTTAATGATAATTATAGTGTAAAGTATTCTTGTCTGGAAGTTTTTATCTTTTAGAATTATGTATTTGTTATACTATTTTTCTCATCTGTAGAATTCCAACTGAGAAATTTGTTAATAGTCCAGTGGGTATGTTTATGTATGTTACATACTTTTCCCCCCAAAAGCCTTTAATTTTTCTTTGTTAGTGAAGCTTGAACAATGATGTAATATTTTTCTTTTTTTTGGCCACACCCAGTGATTCTCAGGGGTTACTCCTGGCTATGCTCTCAGAAATTGCCCCTGGCTTTGGGGGACTGTATGGGACTCCGGGGGATTGAACCATGATCTGTCCTAGACTAGCGCACACAAGGCAGACACCTTATGGTTTTCATCACAACTCCAGCCCCAATGATATCATATGTTCCTCTTTAATTTTAATTTTGCTGTGACTTTTTAATGATATACAACCTTATAAAATTTTAGTAATTTAACTGGACATGTCTCTATATTTGTTGTAATTCTTGCTAGAGTTCTAGTGCCTTCTTTCTACTAAAAAGAGTCTTCCTCATTGGCAGTTTTGAATATGGGTGTCACAAATTTACATTCTCTATTAGGAAGTTGCCAGTTACTCTTTCTATTTACTACACTCTTAGTTCACTTTTTTCAATTTCTGTACTATCCATTATGTTTTCATATTTCTCTTTTACTGAATTCTGATAGGTCTCAAAGGATTTATTGATTTTTCTAAATCTTCTTTTCCCTCCACCTGAGCCTTTACTGGAATTTTATCTTCAATTTCACTTAATCTGTAAGATTGATTTATTATGTTTTTATAAAAGTTTTAATTTTATTTCTTGGTGTTTATCCTTCATATACAGCATCATTTTTGTGGGGGCACACTGAAGTGTTTGGATTTAATTCTGCTTCTGTGCTTTGGGATCACTCCTGGCAAGGCTCAGTGGATCATATGTGGTTCCAGGAATCAGGCTTACTAATATCGCTTTAGCCTTCCATCTTTTAAATTTTTTATGATTTATCTCTTTGCTAAGACTTTTTTCTACTCCTGTATTTAATTTATTGTTTATTGTTTCACTTTATGTTCTATACAGTTGATGTATTTTTTTCATGTATTTTGAGAGTGGCCACATGGAGTGACCACTGGGGGTACAAAGTATTGGAAATATAACTGCACTCAGCTGTGTGCAAGGCAGCTGCCTTACTTCTTGCATGGTGTCTCCGACCCAACCTTTTATTTCTTAAAAGTCGCCCTTGGCCTGGGGGACCATATGGGGCACGGGGGATCGAACCGCGGTCCGTTCAAGGCTAGCGCGGGAAGGCTGTCACCTTACCTCCAGCGCCACCGCCCGGCCCCTATTTAAAATAACTTTAAATGGTTGTTTTATTTAAGATATCTTTATAATAGTTCTTTTAAAATTATTAACTGTCAGACTTTCTTTTACTTGTCACTAAGATTGGTATCTGAGTTGTTTTGATATAATTATGTTATAATTTGAGTTGGATTCCCCCACCCTGCCACCAATAGCACCTGGAAGAACATTTCCCTGAAGAGCAGAGCCCCCTCCCAAACCAGTGTAGCTTAGCACATCAGTTCTTGATTATCCTTCTCCTAGTCAATGAACCCCAGCAGAATACGTAGAAAACACTACACTAAAAGTGACAAGGTGAGAAAAAATGCAGGCCTCCACCATGATTACAGAATGAAGATGGCAGCTCTGATGACCCAAAAAATACTATTATTTAGCCTCTCAGATAAGGACTTTGAGAAATATGAAGGATATTATGGAATTAAAAACAAATAAACCAAAAAAAACTATGTAACAAACCACAAATAAGAATCAGGAAAATATGAAAGTAGAAATGAGAAAACTCAAACTGAAATAGGACAAAAACTTGGTAGACAAAATGAAAACCTCACTGGAAAGCCTATCAGAGTATGGCTGCTAAGGACAGAATTTGATGAGAGGCATAGCAACTCCAGAGATACAACTGAGGAGGTTGGAACAAAAGCTTTAAAATCAGACAGTTGGGGCTGGAGTGGTGGTCCCAAGCGGTAAGGCATCTGCCTTACACATGCTAGCCTAGGATGGACCCCACTTTGATCCCCCAGCGTCCTATATGGTTCCCCAAGCCAGAAGTGGTTTCTGAGCGCATAGCCAGGAGTAACCCCTGAGCATCACCTGGTGTGGCCCCCCCGAAAAAACAAAAACAAAAATAAAAAAATAGTCAGACAATGGAAAAACTTCTCAAAGAATTTGACCAGATGAAAACAGAAGTCTTTGATGTACTCAACAGAAACAACATAAGCATCATTGGAGTCCAAGAGACCCAGGAAGAAAATCCCCATGAAGATTCAACAATCAAGGACATCATTGCACAAAAACTCCCAGAGCTAAGAGTGCACACAACCAAGTCCTGCATACCCGAAGAGTAGCAGCTAAAGAAGATCTGAAGAAAAGCAACCAAGATGCATAGTAGACACAATGACAAATCCCACAGATAAGGATAGAATACTGAAAGCAGCAAAATCAAAAAGGGAAATTACATTCAAAGGAGCATCCTTAAGATTTATTTTTAAATAAATCTTATGGTGAGCAGACCTGTCACAGGTAGCCCTCAGATCCAGAGGGCCTTAATGGGATATAGTGACAAAACTCAACGAAATGAATGTTTCAGCTAGAAAACTTCACCCAGCCAGACTCACAGGATACATAGCATCACAGATAAACAACAGGTCAGATACTTTACAGACTCAAAACTACCCTTAAAAGACAAACTGAAAACTTTACTGTAAGACAAGACAGACCAACAGACAGACCAAACTCCTACAGAAAATTGATACTAAATTCCTTGACAGTTATCTCTTTCAGCGTCAATGTACTAAATACATCAATTAAGAGACATATATTGGCAAAATGGATCAAAAAGCTTGAATCTAAATGTTGAATCCAACTTTCTATTGCCTACAAGAAAAGAAACACATCTGAATAATCAGAATAAACATAAACTCAAAAATTGGGGCTAGAGAGATAGTATTTAGGTACCATATTCATGCATAAGAATGGTAGTTCAAATCCCAGCATCCCATATGTTCCCCCAAGCCTGCCAAGGGCTATTTCTGAACATAAAGCCAGGAGTAACCCCTGAGTGCTGCCGGGTGTGACCCAAAAACCAAAAAATAAATAAAAATATAAACATAGACTCAAAATCAAAGGTTGGAGAACAATCATCAAAGTAAACTCCCTTCCAAAGATTGGATTGCTTATACAAATACTAGATGATACATGCTTCAGATTTCAAAAAGTTACAATGTACAGAAATGGACATTTCCTAACCAAGGAATATATGCAACAGGAATAAATCACACTCTAAACATATATGCACCCATGTGGGACTAGCAAAGTATTTAAAATAATTGACAAATTTAAAGGAAGATAAGTACCAACACAATAATAGTGGTAGACTTAAACACCATCCTGTCACACACATACACACACAGATATATTTCTACTAAGCCATTTTTTCCATGTTTTCCTTCAAAGCCAATATAATCTTCTTAGATTTTAGCCTATTTTATACATTTACATACATATATACACATATACATATATATATATAAATACATAGCTATATGTGTATATTATCTCACAATACAGAGACTGGCACACATCCCAAAAATCGGGAATAACCAGTGCTGATGTGGATATGGAAAGAAAAGGAACACTCATGTTCTGCTTGTGGAAATGCCTACTAGTCCAGCCTTTCTGGAAAACAATATGAATATTCTTCAAATAACTGGAAATTGAGCTCCCACATGATCCTGCAATAACATTCCTAAGGATATACCCTAGGTACACAAGAACACAATTCAAAAATCCCTCTGCACTCCTATTTCAGTGCAGCACTTATAGCAATAGCCATCATCTGGAACCAATCCACATGACCAACAACAGATAAGTGACTAAAGAAACAGTGGTATATCTACACAATGGAATACTATTCAGCTATTAAGAAAAATGAAGTAATCAAATTTGCTTATATATGGATGGACATGGAGACTATTATGCTGAGTGAAATAAGTCATAGGGAGAGAAAAGAGATAGACACAGAACAGTCTCACTAATCTGTGGGATTTAAGAAAAATAAAAAACAAGATGGTAACAGTATCCAGAAATATAGAGATGAGAGCCGGACGGATCAGTCCATGATATGAGGCTTACCACAAAGAGAGTTGAGTGCAGTTAGAGAAATAACTACACTAAAAACTACCATGACAATGAAAAAGAGAGAGAGAGAGAGAGAGAGAGAGAGAGAGAGTGCCTGTTTTGAAGACAGGTAGGGGTGCAGGAAGAGGGAAATAGGGGACATTGGGGGTGGGAGACTTGCACTAGTGAGGGATTACGGGTGAGTGTACATTTTATTACTGAAAACCAAATTACTGAAAACCAACTGTTAATATGTTTGAAACCCTGGAGTTTAATAAATTACTAAAATAATAATGTCTTATATTTTACAGTTGCTTTGTTTGTACAATAGGCACCATAGTCTCTAGGTTTGTAGGTCTATTTTTTTTTTTTTTAGGACCTTTAGGTATAAGTGGAAAATTTTTGTTTTATCTTCGCATTTTCTAACTTTGTCCTGGTGGATAGACATTTCCTAGGCCTATTTTATTTCCTTACTTCTAGTGGAAACTCTAATTTTAGACTTGCCTGGATTTCCAATTAAGGTTGGGGAGGGGGTTTTAGCCTTCTGAGATTTTCCAGACATTCTTCAGCTAAGATGTTAATGGCTGTCGTATTTACCAGTCAGGGTGGGAAATGGGGAGACAAGGTTTTACCTGCTGTCTTATGTATTGAACTAGCTGTGACTTTCGTCCATCGCTATATTCTCACCTTTGCATTTTGATTAATCCTTTGCACGAGTCTGCTTGAAACATTCTAGTTCTAAAAATCTAGATGTTTCCTGCTGGAATCTCAGAACTGTACAGCCACAGTGAGCCCTCTGTTGGGTTCAGAAGTGTAGCTGGATTCAGTCTTGGATGAAGGTCTGTTCCACATACAACACTATGCTCACACGGCCAGTATTCAGACTCAAATGGAGCATGTAGTATTGGTCGGCTAAGTATGTCTTTCCTGTGTCAGGGTTTCAATGGGAGATCTGAGTCCTGCACCTTCTCTCTGGTCTCCAGTTCTTTCCATTGCTCCAATCTCAGTTAAGCAACCTTAGGCACTCCAAATTCCCTATTCCTATTTCACCACTTAATAGTTTATTAGTCACTCACTTTCCAAACTTCAGGTGTTTAGATCATTAGAAATCTACTGTCATAAACGTGTGTGAGCATCAGAGATATTTTGTTGATTTTATTTACTTTATTTTGTTTTTGTTTTTGGGTCACACCAGGCAATGCTCAGGAGTTACTCCTGGCTCCATGCTTAGAAATCTCTCCTGGCAGGCTCGGGGGACCATATGGGATGCCGGGGTTCGAACTACCATCCTTCTCCATGGAAGGCAAATGCACTACCTCCATGCTATCTCTCTGGCCCCCGATTTTGTTTACTTTTGAAGGGATTTCCTGTTTCTTCACAATCTGTGAATTATTTTTTGTGTTATAGATTTTTGCTTTCTCCTAGGAAATCAAGTATAATTGAATGCTTTAAATATATTAATTACATGAATATAGCTGAGTTTTTCAGTTGTTGCTCTGGAATTGAATTTTTTTAAGGAAACATAGGCATGTATCATCTTTCTTTACTACTTGTAAATGTAGCATGATATTATATATTCATGATTGATTTTCTGATCCAGTCATAAATAAATATCTGTCTTACTTATATATCAATTCATATTAAAGTAAGGATATTTCTTTTTTCTTTGTTTTGTTTTTTAATCCACATTTAACTCAGTCTTGTGCTCAGGACTTACTCCTGGCACTGTGCTCAGAGTTCACTCCTGGTGTTCTGGGGGACCATATAGGTGCCAGGGAATGACCTGGGTCAGTCATGTGCAGGCAGGTATCTTACCCTCTACCCGTTATTGCAATCCAGAGTCTTTATATTAAGCCTTAAAACTGAAATAAAATTTTCCCTTGTGGTCATGTTTTTTTTTTAATAACCTGTGTTTTGATCTATATTTAAATGTCACAGTCTGGATTGAAGCTTTTTCTGGAAGCAGAGACATATGTGAAGACTTCATGTTTCTTATTTCCTTACTTGTTCTTTCTGGATTTTATTTAAAAAATGATACAAATGAGCAGTTAAAAGTATTTGGTTGGAATGTGTTTATATTTATAAAAAATTTTTAGAAAACATTTTCAAAGGTATGTATTATTCTTAAAAATGTGTGTGGCAGTATTGTTATGCAAAATTTAGGTTAGAAAGGAACCAAAAGCAAAAACCGTATCTTCAGTTTCAATCTGAAGAATGTAAAGTATTAATTTAAAATATTTATTTTGAATTATTTTAATATGCAATTTAAATATTATAAACTAGCATTTTCTTCCTTAAATATGTATCAAGTTTCAAAATGTTAAAAAGTTCTCTGATGATTTAATTTGAAATTATTCCTTCAGCAAAATTCATAAATAATAAATATTAACTTATTAATTCATATTTTTGAGTTTAGCTGATCTCAGAGCAAGTTAGTTCCTCAGGGAATGAAGTGTTCTTTATAAAAGAAGGTGATGAGATGTAGTCTCCAAGGAATTAAATTGTGAAAACAATCTTGATATTGTACATACTAATATAATCTGTTATTCCCTTTCCACATCTATCACAACACATTTTAAAATGTGGCTGATCTTGTATGCAAATAACTGTCTTATTAGAAATTGTGACTGTACTTGCTAATGTCTCTCTGGATTTCTTGGGAGTTTGCTATCTAACCATGAAAGCAATTGAAATGAATGATGATTGCTTTATGGCTTTGAAGAACAAAGAAAAGCCAGTATATTTGATAGGTTCTAGATATGAAAAACTGACAGTTTACACCATACACATTATTGGTCACTTTAGATGTTTTAAAATAGCCTCAATGAGTTAATTAACAAAGTGAAATATTTACTTCCCTCTCATGCTTATTGTAGTTAATAAAAGTTAATTAAATGTGAGCCATTTACATATATAGGTGTACTGTAGGCCTTTTATTTTTTTAAACAAAAATCCTGTCTCAACATTTGGTAAAAGTCTATTTTCCTTGAGACTAAACTAATTTCAAAGATAAAAATACATTTAAAAATTTGAAACTTACAGTAAGTTTCTTTACTGAAATAATGGTAAAATAGGTTAAAAGTAGTTTTATAGTTCTAAGAATCCCAGTTCTTTTTCAGTTCTGAAATAAAATATAAAACTTAAGTTTTTTTCATACAGTTTTATATGAACACATTTGAAAGGAATAGATATTTTAGAATGGGGACTAGTGAGTGTACAAGGGAGAACTTGCTCTCCTATGAAGATGAAAATTGCTGCATAGAAAACCATCTAGAAGATACATCCAATTGACAATAGTAATCAATTGCCTACTCTTAATTATGTTTTTTTAGAGAAATTTTCTTGTCTATTGTTCTCCAAATCTTTGCCTTCTGGCTAGTCCTTCCTGGGCACAGAAGAAATGGGTGTCATAAATGTACAGTCTTTCTTTAAAGACTTCTCCCTGCTGATTTAACTTGAGAGGCATAAGGATTAATTTTTATTCACAGACTTTTTTTTTAGACATAGTGTCTGGTTTTCTTGTTAATATATTTTCTCCAATTTTAGTAATCTTACCATTTCTAGCTAGATCCGTGTGCCAATAGACATAGTGCACTTTCTTAGACATAGTTTAAGAATTTTATTTTTTCTCTCCTTCTCTCCCTCCCTTCTCTGCTATCTTCCTTCCTCAGTCCTTCCTCTCTTCTTTCTGTTATCCCTCATTCCTTCCCTCTCTTTTACACTGATACTTCAACCTTGTCAAGAGAGAGATCCTTGGGCACAAGGTCAGGATTAAATCCTGAGTACTACAGTACAGCCAAAAAAAGAAAGGAAAACAATCAAAGAACCCCCCCCCCAAAAAAAAAAGAAAAGCATACTGCTGAGAGAATTCCTATAATCCAAACACATTTAAAAAATAGTATATAGTTTTATCATTTATAGATAATGCTATCCTAACTGGTTTGTTGAGGTAGTACTTGAAAAAAATAAATTTAACCAAGGACAAATGATTAGGAAATTAAATTACTGCAATTGTATTCTTGATATTTTATTTGAAATAAATTTTTGTTCTTCGCTGATGTCTAATAGGATAACTCAAAGATATTTTAATCCATTGATTTAAAAAAGGAATTATGAGAAAAATAAAGTTTTCATGTAATTCTTCTGATTTTGAAAGACCTCACCATAATTATTTTCTTTCTTTGCAGCAGGCATTTTGGAAATCAAAGATGGGTAGAAAAGATGCGTCTGCTATAAAACTTCCTGTTGATCAGTACAGAAAGCAAATTGGTAAGCAATAGATTCCCTTGATATATTCCTGGAAATTAAATTAAAAAAGCTATTATTTATAAAATTGAGAAAATAACTTTTTAACATTTATGTGTAAAAAACATTGAATAATAATGTTTTTAAGGCGAAAGAGATAAGTGTGTTCTCACCAGGTAAGAATTGCATTAACAATTGTGACTTAGAGTGGCAACATTGATAATAAAAAAAAAATGAATCCAATATCTTTCTGCCTACAAGAAAACCACTTGAATAGTCTGAGAAAACATAGACTAAAAGTTGAAGGCTGGAAAACAATCATTCAAGGAAACAATTCCCTTAAAAAGTCTGGGGTGAGCATATTAATTTTAGGCTTAAAATGTTATAGGAAACTGGGGTGGACATTTCTTAGTAAGCAGGCGATGTATATACCAAGAAGAAAGCACACTTTTAAAGATATATGCACCAATGATGAACCAGCAAAATACTGAAAACAATTTCTGATAAACTTCAAGAAAGACATCTGTAGCAACACAATAATAGTGGGAGACTTCAACACTGACTTGTGTTTCTTTGGTAAGTCAACAAGGCTAAAAGTTAACTAAGATATACTGGTTCTGAAGGAAGAGATAAAAAATATTACTTAGTAGATATATATAGAGATTTTCATCTCCAGCAAGCTGGATATACATTCTTTTTCTCCAATGTACATGGGACATTTTCCAAGATAGACTACATGCTAGGCCATAAAAATTCTCCACAAAAACAAGAGGAAAGAAATTATTTCTGCTAACATCTCAGAATATGAAGCACTGAAAATAGAGTTGAATTATTAGCAGATGTGGAGAAATAACTTAAAACTTGACAAATAAACAGTGTAGTGCTGAACAATCAGTGAATCAGAGAAAAAATTAAAGAGGAAATCAAGAAACAAATGAGAATGAAGATACAGATTATAAAAATCTGTGGGACACAAAAAAAGTGGTATTAAAAGGAAGATTTTTGGCTTTGCAATCATTCATCAAAAATAAAGAAAAGGCTTACATAAATAACTTAATGGCACAGCCCAGGAAATTGGAGAATGACCAACACAATGAGTCAAATGTAAGCAGGAAATAATAAAACTTAGAGCAGAAATTAATTAACTGGACACCCAAAAATAAAATTCAAAAGAACAGTCAAAGTAAAAAGGTAAACAAGATTTATAAACTACTAGCAAAACTCACAAAGATAAGAAGAGAGAAACTTAATAAGCAGAATCAGAAATGAAAAGGGGAGGTGACTACAGACAGTAAAGAAATTCAAAGAGTAACAGACTATTTTGCAAATCTCTGTGCCCAAAACAAAAGCACCTAGAAAAAAATGGGTAAATATTTGGATTCCTACAGTTTTCATGGTTGATCCAAGGTGATATGGAATACCTGAACAGATCTATCACTATTGAGGAAATTTAAAAAGTAATAAAACAGTTTTCCAAAAACAAAAACCCAGGCCCATATGGATTTACTAGTGAATTCATTCAAACCTTTCAAGTATGTCTATTGCCAATCCTCTTCAATGTCTTCCAGGAAATTAAAGAAACAGAAGCATTTTCAAATAGTTCTTATGAAGTTAACATCACCCTCATACCAAAAGCAACAAGACAACACACACAAAAGTAATAGAATTATAGACCCATGTTCTTTATGAAAATAGATGAAAAGATCCTCAACAAAATACTAGCAAACAGAATCCAGCACTCAGCAAGAACTTATATACCATGACCAAGATTGTTTCATTCTAGCAATGCAAGGATGGTTTAGCATATTCAAGTCAATCAATACAGTATACCATATCAATAAAAGAAAAATATCTTTGCTCTTTTCAATAGATGTGAGAAAGCATTTCACAAGGTGCAGTACCCTATTCATGTTAAAAACTCAATAATTTGGGAATTGAAGGAAATTTCTTCAATATTGTCAAAGCCATTTATCACAAAGGTATTGCAAACAGTATACTCAATGGGAAAAAGCTAAAAGCTTTTCCAGGAAGTTTTGACACAAGGCAAGGTTTCCCTCTTCTACCACTTTTATTCAATATAATATTGGAAGTTCTTGAATAGCAATTAGGAAGAAAAAAACTTCAAGGGCATCCACATAGAAAAGGAAGAAATGAAGCTCTTGTTGTTTACAGGTGACATGATACTGTATGTAGAATATCTTTAAAAATCCACAAAATAGCTTCTAGAAAATAGACTTGTATAGTAAAGTGGCAGGCTACAAATTCAATACTCAAAAATCAATTGCTTTTCTGTACACAAATAAAAAGAAAGAAAATAAAATTATATTAAAACAATTATATTAAAAATAATTGTGCCTCATAAAATCAAGTTCTTGGATTCAACTTAACTAAAAAGGTGAAAGAGGTATAAAATTATCTTGTAGAACACTGCTTCAAGAAATGAAACAATGACACAAGGAAATGAAGTCATATAACCTGCTCATGGATTGGGAGGATTAACATCCTTTAAATGACTAATACTTTTTAAAGATTTAATGCAATCCCTATAAAGATTGCCATGACATTTTTTTAAAGTAGATAAGATGCTCCTTAAATTTTGAAATTTATATGGAGCAATAAAGGTCCATGAATAGCTAAAGCAATCATTGGGAAGAAAGATTGGAGGAATCACTTTTCCAACTTTAATCTGTGCTGTGAAGCAGTAGTCATTAAAACAAATAGTATTAGAATAAAGACAGTTTGATCAATGTAATAGACTTCAGGATCTGAAGATGGATACACAGGTTTATGAGCAATTAATTTTTTGATAAAGATGTCAGAAATACAAAGTGGTACAAAGAAATAAGTGGTGCTGGGAAAACTGGTCAACTACATGCAAAAAAAATGAAGTCAGACCTGTCCTTAACACTTAGCTCAAATATTGAATCAAAATGAATTAAAAATTTCAAGATATCTGATATCAGGGGGCAGAGTGGTGGCTCTAAGTGTAAGGCATCTGCTTTGCCTGTGCTAGCCTAGGACAGACTGTGGTTTGATCCCCCAGCATCCCATATGATCCCCCAAACCAGGAATGCTTTCTGAGTGCATAGCCAGGAGTAACCCCCGGGTGGGGCCCAATACCCCCCCAAAATATATGATGTCAAAATTGATTTCAGACTTGAAATCACAATGTATACA
Source organism: Crocidura indochinensis (assembly GCA_004027635.1). Classification (NCBI taxonomy): domain Eukaryota; kingdom Metazoa; phylum Chordata; class Mammalia; order Eulipotyphla; family Soricidae; genus Crocidura; species Crocidura indochinensis. The sequence continues at coordinate 29,921 of PVKC010006494.1, forward strand.
GAGGAAAATTTTGGCACAAAACTCTATGATATTGATACTAAAGGCTTCTTTAAGGATAACACCCAGCCAAGTGGAAACGAAGCTAAACAAAGGATACTACATTAAACTCAGATGTTTCTATACCTCAAAGGAAATAGTGACTGGAATACAAAGACTACTCGTGGAATGGGAGAGACTTTTCATTCTATACACATCAAATAATGGGCTAATTTATAAGTTATATAAGGCACTGATAGAATTTTGCAAGAAAAATATTATCTAACCCCATCCAAAAAAGGGGAGAAAAAGGAACAGACATTTTCAAAGAAGAAATACAGTGGACTAAAACACACCAGGAAAAAATATTCTTTCTATTACTAATTATCAGGGAGATACCAATCAAAACAACAATGAGGTATCATATCATACCACACAGATTAACACATATCACAAAAACAACAACAACCAGTGCTGGTGTGGATGTAGGGATAAATGGACTCTACTGTTGGTGAAAAGGCAGCCTGCGCCAGCATATTCTGAAAACAATATGGACATTCCTCAAAAAGCTAGAATTGGAGCTTCCATATGACCTACTCTTACTCCCTGGAACCCTTTCACACTATACAAAATGTCCTCTGCATTCCTCTGTTCAGCGTAGCACTATTTACTATAGTCATCATCTGGAAACAACAAAGGTCATCAACAACTGATGAGTTTGTGAAGAAATGGTGGTACATCTACACAATGTAATACATTGCAACCATTAGGAAACAATGAAGTCATGAAATTTGCTTATATATGGATAGATATGGAGATTATTATGCTGGGTGAAATGAGCCTAAAGGAAAGGGATTGCCATTGAATAATCCCACTGATTTGTGGGATATAAGGAAAACAAGAGATAGTATGGTAATAATACTCAGAAACAATAGAGACAAAGGTCAAGATGTTCAACTCAAGGTAGAAAACTTCTCACAACGAATGGCTAGTGTAGTAGTGTAGAGAAGTGTCTGCTAGGACAATAATAGGTGGACTGATCTCTTTGGACAAGAACTCGATACTGAAATTGGAGAAAACTAACAGGCAAAGGACCTCTCCATTAACAACATTGCAAACCATCATGTCAAAAAGGAAAGACAGATAGAGAGATGGGGTTGGGGGAGAGAGAGAGTGAGAGAGTAAGAGAGAGAGAAAGAGAGAGAGAGA
>PVKC010006495.1:0-31021 GCA_004027635.1 Crocidura indochinensis
TTCTGCTTTCGTTGATCTTTCGGATTGTTTTTTGGATTTCCATTTCATTGATTTCTGCTCTCAGCTTTGTTATTTCCTTCTGCCTCCCTATTTTTGGGTTCTTTTGTTGAGCACTTTCTAGTTCTATAAGCTGCGTCATTAAGCTACTCAGATATTTATTATTTTATTCTTATAATCATAACATAAGTTCATATATCAGCTTTGGTCCACATTTCTTTTATTGGAATATCAACACACTTTTAATATCACCATTATAGACAGCTACAATCCCGTTCTTCATGTTCTCTGAAACCAGCGCGACCTCTGCCCATTGAAGGACCTGAACCCAGTGGAGCTCTTCCCGGTTCCCCATGGAATAGAGGCTACAGCAAGAACTGAGGACCCTCATGATGTCTGGTGGCAAAGGGATTTCTGCCTTTCCTGAGTAAGACAATCTTTGCATGTCGGTAAGGACCATCCATGGAACAGCTGGCATGTTCTAAGACCTGAGATATAAGCTATCCCTGGAATTATCCAGGGGAAAACTATCCTTATAATGCACCCATAGTCAAAATCCTCACACCCTGTTACCACCCCACTGTGGACACCCATGGAGACAACTGTTTGGACATCCTGAAAGACAAGTGGTCCACTCTCTACGACATCAGGACCATTTTGTTGTCCATCCAGAGCCTGCTAGGAGAACACAGCATCACAGCCATTTGAACAACACCCTGCAGAGCTCTAGAAAAACCCTCCCATCTTTAAGAAGTACTTGCAGGAAACCTATTCGAAGCAGGTGTCCAGCTATTCCTTTTGTCTCTCACTCTGTCTCTGTCTCTCTGTACAGGACCCCACGTCTCTACTTGTCATATCATTTTTGTTTTGTTTTTATTTATTTTAAATTAAGTCTGTTCAACTCTTGTGATGATTATACTAAATAAATGTATTTGGGAGCGAAAAATCACCATTATACATAGTCATTAATCATATATGAAGACCATAAAATAAAATATACTGTTTTGATATTTTTTTCTCCAAAATAAAACTATATTTGGTTTTGGGGACACTCCTGTTGATGCTCAGAGATTACTCCTGTGTTCAGAAATTACTCTCTGCAGTCTTGGAGAATTGTATGTACTGCCAGGAATCAAACCCAGATTGAGCACATGCAAGACAAATGCCCCACTAGATGTGCTATCACTCAGGCCCCCAAAACAAAACTTAAAAAGTTTTTGGGCTATGTTGCTATAAGGCTAAATAAAATTGTGTTGAATACGAAACAATTAAAGAGAAAAAATGAATGTAGTAAGTAAAACATTCATCTCAGCACCTACCGAAGATTCAAAAGCCCTTGAGACAATTTTATCTGTCAGTTTGAATTTAAAGAAGTCAAAACTATTGACATAATTTCTAAAACAGCAATTACATAGCACAATTTACAACATAGGTCTTCACTTTCAAGTTCCTGTGGAGTAGGGAATGCCAAAAGGTGGAACGATTATACTGGAAAACAATACTCTGATTCATAGTTCATAGAAACAGACCAGCTGTGTGGTTAGATAAAAAGACAGTACATTTGTTTTGCCTTTACAGGAAAAAAAGCAAAGGATACATAAACTGAACTCCTGTTATATATTATAAATGCTTATAAAGAACACACAAAAATCTTCAATGGATAATTATTGCAAAACTACTTATCAATTAGATAATCTTTATAAAAGTATATAATGTTTATACTATATAGATATAATTGAAATAAGGTTTTCTGGGAATAATATAACCTTTCATTCCTTCATTATTATATTTAAATATACATATTATAAAATTTTGTATTGGCTCTTTACAGATGCTTGTTTTTCAATATCCCATTTTCATATCCCATTTTCAATATCTGATATGCCAATATATTTTTAATTCAATTTTAACCCTATTATAAAATATATTAATATCTTTTGAGGTTGGGCCACACCAGGAGGCACTCAGGGTTACTTCTAGCTCTGTGTTCAAAAGTTACACAAAGATGGATTTAAAATATTCTTGGAAGCCAACGAGAATGAGCACATGACCTACCAATATTTGTAACACACAGTAAAATCAGTATTTCCAGCATTCATAATAAAGAAATAAATTGTCCACATATATAATAGTGATACATAAGAAATTGGTGAATGACCAACAAAAGGAGATCAAAGAGGGCAGGAAGAAGAAAATAAAACATAAAGTAGAATTAAAAGAACTGGAATGCTAGAAATCAATCCAAAAGATCAAAGTAATCAAGATCTAATTCTTTAAAATAATAACCACGTTTGATGACTTCTAGCAAGAGTCACAAGGAGAGGAAGATTCCTGATAAACAATCATAAGTGAAAGAGAGAAAATAATAACAGATACCACAGAAATTCAAAAGGTGATCAGATGTTATTTTGAGAAATTTTTGCCACGAAATGAGATTCTAGAAGAAATGAAAAAATTCTTGGACTACTATAACATACCAATTCTAAACTTAGAAGATATAGAGCCCCTAAACTGTATTGTATTTTCCCTTTTGAAAAAATGAAAAAGTTAAGCAAAAATCTCTCCCCAAAAAAAGTAAAGAGAGAAAGAAAGAAAGTGAAAGAAAGAAAGAAGAAAAAGAAAGGAAGAAAAAGAAAGAATGCATAAAAAATCGCTCAGGCACAGATGAAGTCACTAATCAGTTCTTCCAAACCTTTAAACAAGCACTGCCAATATTTTTCAAGCTCTCCAGAAAAACCAAAGAAACAGAAACAATCTCACACAGATTCTAAGCAGCAAACATCACCATGATACCAAAAGCAGAGATAGCATACCCAAAAGAGACAAAGAGAAAAAGAGAAAGAGATATCCATGATGAACACAGATGCAAAGATTCTCCACAAAATACTACAAAATTGAATCCAACAATTTATCAGAATGATTATACAACTTCACCTAGTTAGATTCATATTAAGAATATAGGATGGAATAGTATGTGCAAAAGAGCAACGTATCATATCCCTTAAAAATTAAAAATATAGGATCATATAGATTCAGAGAAAGCATTTAACTAAATTTAGACTCCAATTATGATAATTCTTAGCAAAGTTAGAATTTTTTATTATGAGAAAGAACTTTTTTAATATAGCCATTTATAATAAGCCACAGTAGAGAATGGGCAAAATTGCTCTCTAAGATCAGGCACAAAACAACATTGCCCACCCTCTCCACATTTATGCAATATACTACTGGAAATACTTGTTATAAGAAATAGACAAGACAAAGATATCATGGATCTACAGATTGGAAAGTATGTTGAACTCTCACAATTTGCAAATAATATGATTTATATGCACAAAACCTAAAGACTAAATAAATGTGCCTAGAAATCACAAATTTGTATAGAAAAATGATAGGCTACAAAAGTAACATGCAAACCTTGGTAGCTTTCCTATATACAAAAAATAAATAGCAGAGAGAAATAATAAACAAAAATGGTCAATATTGCACTCTGAAAGTCATGTACATTGGAATCAGCTTAACTAAATTGGTGAAAGACCTATACAAAGAAAACTTGAAAATACTTTTAAGAAATAAATGAAGACATGAAGAAATGAAAATACATTTTCTGATCATGACTTTTGAAAATTCATATAATTAAAATAGCAATACTTTGTAAAGCCTTTCACAATTTCATGCAGTCCCTATAATAATACCCTTAACACTTTTCAAAGCTATAGATTAAAATGATCTGAAATTTATATGGGGCAATAAACTTTCACCCCTTAATAGCTAATGCAATCCTTGGGGAAAAATAAGATGGGCATATAACTTTGCTCAACCTCAAGCTGTACTGCAATACAGTGATTAAATAAAATTAAAATAAAATTAAATTAAAATACAGAGATCAAAACAGCGTGAACTGGAAGGAAGATAGGCCCTTCAATCAATGAATATCCTGAGACAGAAATTCAGTTATAGAATAATATAACATTTCATAAAGTATCATAGATATAAAGTAGATCAAGAAAGCCCTCTTCAACAAGTCGTTTTCAGGAAAACTAGTCTGCTACATGCAAAATAAAGCATAATAAAAGTGCATTAAAGACCTAGATACCAGACATGTTTTCATAATTTATTTTGGGGAAAATAGGCAGAAGTCTTCATGACACTGAAGCTAAAGTTATCATGAAGGATAAAATAGATTACATTAAAATTAAAAGATTTTGCATTGCAAAGAAAATGATGACAAGTATACAAAATGTCCACCGATTTGGAGAAACAGTTTATGCACTTATCATCTTATAAGATGTTAAGAAGAATAGATTCTTTCTCAAAAATACAAATGTCCAAAAGTCATATGATAAAATTCTGCTTTATTAATCATTAGGGAGATACAAATCGAAGCAACAATGATATTTCTCATATTACAGAGACTAACACACATCAAAGAACAAAAACAGTCAATGTTGGCTTGGATTCTGGGAGAAAAAAATTTCATTGTAAGTGGGAATGTTGAATAGTTCAACCTTCTGGAAAACAATCTGGGCATTCCTAAAAATCAATATAGAATTAAGCTTCAATACATTAACAAGCAATGCCATTTGTTAATATATTCAAATGCCTATAAACAAAGTGGAAAAAAGATATGTGCACCATTATGTTCCTTGCAATACTCTATATAAAAAACAAGATCTAGAAACAGCCCAATTATCCAAGAAGAAACCATGGTACATAGCACAGTGGAATAATACCTTACCATAAAAAAGATAAAATAGTTCAATTTACTATATACATGGAGGGGCCCCGAGAGTTTCAGGCTGAGAGGATAATAAGAGGGAGAGAGATTCACACAAAAATTACTTACGTTATATAAAGAAATATAATGTTGAAATAATGAATTGCAAAAGACAATGGAACAAAGAACATGAGATCTGGCATTTCATAAGAAATAAGCTCCTTGAGTTGCATTAAGCATAAGATTGGGCTGGAGGCAAGAGCACCTATGATGGGTGAAAGCATTCAATCATCATAAGGAGGAGGTGATGTTGAGCAATGGTAAAATATTGTGTATGAAACCTTAGCAATGAAACTGCGAATTACAGTGTAGAAATTTATATAAAATAAAAACAACTCTTAAAGGAAAGAATGGTGGGAGGCAAATGTTGGTGCTTAGTACATTGTAGGAGGGAAGTGGACACTGTTTAAGAGATTGGTGTTAAAATAGTGAATGCCTCAAAGACAATCATTAATGACTCTAATTGATCAGTGACTGAAAAAGAAAATAAAAGCCAACAAAACCATTAATTTAAAAGCTATATATAGTAGATCTATATGCACACACTCCTATTTTTATAGCATGCAGTATAATAGCCAGGACATAGAAACAACTCAATAGATGAATAGGCAATTAAGTCATGACATGCATGCAAAATTAAATACTTTGAAATTGTTAGAAAAGTTGAAATCATGAAGTTCTTTGAGAATAAGATGGAACTAAAGAGCATAATTTTAACTGAAAAAAGCCCGAGGAAGCAGAGCAAATTGCTGCATGATCTCATTTATCTATTGAAATACAGGTAGGGAGCCAAAAAAAGTAAATTGTCAGTACCAAGTACTAGACGTTGGGTTACAAAACTGTTTAACAAAGTATAAGACGAAGAGGACAGAAAATGAATATCACACAAGAAGAAATGTAGGAACAGTGATGCAAGGACATGAACATTTTATTGTTGTTAGGGTGCACTGAATAGTGCTTGGATTGAAGAAAGAAAGAAAGAAGAAAGAAAGAAAGAAAGAAAGAAAGAAAGAAAGAAAGAAAGAAAGAAAGAAAGAAAGAAAGAAAGAAAGAAAGAAAGAAAGAAAGAAAGAAAGAAAGAAAGAAAGAAAGAAAGAAAGAAAAAGGAAGGAGAGATGAAGAAAGAATAAAGAAAAAGAAAAGAATGAAAAAATGAAGGAGAGAAGAAAAGATGAAAGGAAGATGACAATCAAATAGTATTAGATCATAATTAGACAAATGTACATGTCCAAATCTCTAGGATAGTATTTCACAAGATTTGTATTTTACAAGTTTGTGATTGTACAAATAACAGATTTTTTTTCACTTCTCCGCACTGTTACCTAGCCACAAGGATTACTTGAAAAAAGCTATGTTTTTTTATTTTTTAGTTTTATTAAATTTTTTTTCTGTTTTGTTTTGTTTGTTTGGCCACACCCTTTGAATCTCAGGGGTTACTCCTGGCTATGCACTTAGATATTGATCCTGGCTTGAGTGGGGAGGACCATGGTCTGTCCTAGGCTAGCACTTGCAAGTCAGATGACTTACCTCTAGCGCCACCGCTCTGGCCCCTAGGTTTATTAATTTTTGAACAAATTAAATTTGAATTGTACTTTTGTAAGTTTTTTGTTATTTTTATTATTATTATCATTATTCATATTATGATTGTTTTTAACATTATTTATTGTTGTCTCCTTTCAGCAGAAACACACAACTTGAATCATCTTGTTCTGCCTCATGAATTGATATGGAAAAATAAAAATGAATGGTACCAGGACCAAACAGCTGTAGGCATGAACATTGAGTGGAAATAAAAAATGATCAGACTTAAACACCAAATCCAAATTCAACAACAAGAGTATCATTTACCCTAGCTACAACAAGCTATACACAGAGGGGAACAGTTACTCTAGCACTCCAGGGGGGCGGGGGCAAAGGAGGGAGATATGAAACACATACTGGGGAAAAGGGGTAGAGAACGGACATCCCTGGTGGTGGGAATGGCCCTGATTCATTGTCATTATGTACTTTAAATACTACTGTGAAAGATTAACAAATCTTTGTGATCACTTTTGATTACAATAAAAATTATTTAAAAAAAAGAAATATAGTGGTGGGATGTTATACTGGTTAAGGGGGTGTTCTGTTGATCACCAAATCCCAAATACAATAATGCTTCTAATCATGTTGCTTAAATAAAAATTTTATTAAAATAAAGAAATATAAGTGATTCATAGAAACCCATGTAAACCCCTTTTTTTGGGGGGTACTTACTTAATAATTAGGTTTTGTATCTAAAATTACTAATTTTTATATTATACTGCAGTCTCAAAATAAAAAATATTATCTTCACATTTTATCTAATGTAATATAATTTCAATTATGCTTTATTGCTACAGAAATAAAAAATATTTCTGTATGCCAAAATATTCCAGAAATATTATAGCAATGCAAAGTTTGAATTTTACATTTAATAATTATATTATAAAGACAAGGAAAATGTTTTAATGCCTAAATGCCTTACCTGTCAAGACTTCTTGAATGCATAATTATCACAGAATAAGTTTCTTCCACAAGAGGAAAACAGAAATAGCTTGTACATTTGGAAATGGCCTCTGAGATACCACAGTGATGAAAGAACTAGTTCTATTAGTAGCAAAGTTTACAGATACTTTCTACATAATTGATTCATCTGTGATTCTATTTTCCATGACCAAGATAAAATATATGTACCAGCAGTCTATAAATCACAGAAAATTTATAAACAAATCAATCCTTTATGTGAGGCCAAGCCAATTCACTTTGTCTTTGCCTGCCAATAATAGTGCCAAACATTTTTCCAAGAGAGAAAATAGTTTTTGTGAACTTTTTTAGTTCTTTCCTAGTTAGAAAGTAGCTTATTTTAGTTGCTTCATTAATATATTTTAAATTTAAGGCTTACTCTTAAATGTCCTAATCAATATAACTAATATTCAAGCATTTAAAGTATATCTTTGCCATTATATCTGAATAAAATAAATAAATAAAACTGTAAACATAATATTTTTAAATACAGATTTTTCTTTGTTTTGTTTTGAGGCCTCCGCTGGTAGAACTTAGGAATTACCCCTGACCCTGTGCTCAGAAATCGCTCATAGCCGACTCCGGTATCCTATGGGATAACAGGGATTGAATTCTGGTTGACTAAGTGCCAAGCAAATGCCCTATCCACTGTGCTATCGCTCCGATAATATAATGTATTTTAAAAAAATTTTTCTTGAGACCGTTATGAACTACAAGTTCTTCATACTTGGATTTCAAGTATAGTGACAGTGACTTGGTCCATTCCACACCAGTATTGACCTCCTATCAAAGTTTCAAAGTTTCCAGTGTGTATCCCATACCTCCCGTTGGTCTGCCAGTGTAACAAATCAGCTATAAAAAAAAAAAGCTATAATGTATTTATAAAATGTAATATATAACCAAAGATCAACACATTTGGGAAGACATAAAATCAGTTACTATTTCTAATGGAAAAAATGATTGATTGTATTTACAAAAAATTTAATAAATTGATTATATAGAATTATTATTTTTAACCATTTTCCATAAATTTCAATTAAAATTTGTTTCTTGATATTCTGAATCAGTGTTTTTGGAATACAAAGATACAAAGAATCTATTGAAGAAAAATCTTTTTTTTTGTGTGTGTGTGGTTTTTGGGTCACACCCGGCAGTGCTCAGGGGTTACTCCTGACTCCATGCTCAGAAATTGCTCCTGGAGCAGGCACAGGGGACCATATAGGGCACCGGGATTCGAACCGATGATCTTTTGCATGAAAGGCAAACGCCTTACCTCCATGCTATCCCTGAAGAAAAATGTTATACAAAATATACTATTGTAAATAAAGGAGACATGTCTTATCTATTCAGAGTATGTGCTTATAATATTCTGTTAACCTTCCCTGGAATTATTTTTATTATAATATAAAGATATGAATCTAATCTCTGCTTTAACTTTTGCATGTCCCATTCCACATAGAAAACATTGCATCCAAGTTGATACAATAAAATAAGATGATGAACAGTTTAGCAGTACTGAGTTTATATCCTAACTTGAGCTTGTCAGGATGTCTTTGGTTTCTCTAAATAATAACAGAAAAATAATGTCACAGAGCTATGATGAGTTATGTGAAATGACATATGTATAATTTTATAATAAATTTGATTCCTTCTCCCACCTTAGTCTTTTCCATCCTTTACTCCAAAAGTGTCTTAAATGACATGAACAATGGAACCCAAGTTTCACAGAATTATAAATTAGTTCCAAGTGATTGGCACTTGAATTGTGAAAGCTTGCCCAAAGATAAGTTGGTATACAATTTGACAGCAATTATATATTACTCTGAATGTGTTTATATTGTTAAATTCTTGCTGTATTTTGAATAGACTCAGAGTTTTCATTTATTCCACTTTAACATATTTTACCATTTTTGTCTAGAAAATTGGGAACCAAGGGATGCATTATATTTTCTGATGATTGAACAAAGAATATATGGAAAAGATACTTTTTATTTCGTATTTTTTCATGACAACTTATCTAATTTTTACCTCCCAACTTTTACTGTGTGGAATACGAACATAATTGTCTCTGAACATTTTCCTTTGAAATATAGTTTAAATAATATTCAAAGAAAAACAGTCATATGGTTCTTTCAATATCTGAATTTTAAAATTTTAACATTCTTTAGAATAATTTTGAATTCTATTTTATTACAATTTAGGTCAGTTTATTTTTAATTTCAAAGATGAACAAATTCACAAGTATATTTATTTATAAGATGCTAATAAAATCTTTTTTAATTATAAAGTGCTTATAAGTAACATTTTAGAAACATATTTACTTAGCAAAATATAATATGACAGTGTTTGAATATGTAAGAATTTTTCTAAATAGAAATAAGTGCATTTAAATCATTTTTATCTAATAAATTACCAAAATATTCTAAGGATATGGTGAATGAATGTTATCTAAAAGATAGTGATAAGGAATTGGATAACTAGGCAAATAGACACTAGGCAAATGAAGACTTGAATCAGATTATTTGATACTGCAAATTTGCAAAACACTAGCTAGACTAAGTTAAATTATTAATGAAAATTATTAATAAAATTATTTTTATTATATTATCTGCATATTTAGTACATTCCTCAATCACATATGTATGCAATAGTGACTTTTTTTTTTGGTTTTTGGGCCACACCCAGTGACACTCAGGGGTTACTCCTGGCTATGCGCTCAGAAGTCGCCCCTGGCCTGGGGGACCATATGGGGCATGGGGGATCGAACTGCGGTCCGTCCAAGGCTAGAGCGGTAAGTCAGGCACCTTACCTCTAGCGCCACCGCCCGGCCCCACAATAGTGACTTTTAATGAGACTTTTAATATATAGTAAGGATGTATTTTTTCTCCTTTCTAGGAATGAGAGCCTGGTACTCTTTCTTGGTACATTGATTTCTTACATGTAGACCTGACATGCTAAGAAAGAGTCCTTTGTTGCATGACAAATTAATCAAGAGATAAATATAGATATGGAATGAGAGTGGCCATCTACAGTATGTTGGCTTAATATGAATCACTATAAAACCTTATTTTAAAATATAAAATTTACATGCGAGTACTACTATACATTTAGAGTCTATAAATTGGACTCAAACAAGAATTACAGCTATGTCTACAATCAATGTCTGCATATAATAGACTTAAATTTTTGTTGAGAGCATACAAAAATATTGTTTTTCTTAATAAATTGTGTATATGAGATTTATTGGAGTCATGCACCTGTAATGCAGTTTATAAAAATTTAATGAAAATTACAGGTGTCATCTCTTTCTACTAATAGTATATAATTTCATAAAAGGTAGATTTATCTTTTAATGTTATTAAATGGCTATTTCATGTTATTAATGGTTAATTAATGGATATTACTGTTAACCTCTTGATTTGAATGCTTCTCACAGACAATATAATGAAAGTAACTACAATCTCTATTTTTAATTTATATATTTATATATAATTTATATATAATGTATGTAAGTATGTATATATATATATATATTGGTTTGGGGGCCTCACCCAGTGATGCACAGGGGATACTACTGGATATGCTCTCAGATATCACTCCTGTCTTGGGGAACTATATGGGATGCCAGGGGGATCAAGTCCTAGGCTAGTGGGGGCAAGGCAGACACCTTACTGCTTGTGCCACTGCTCCGACCCTATATTTATATTTTTAATTGGAATTATCGATATTATGATCATCTTAACTATAAGTGGTTTTGCTTATACTCTATGGAATTTATTTTTGTAGTTTATAGATGCATTAACATCTACATTAGTTCCTTGATTTTACATTTGCAAAAATATATAAATGTCAAACTTGCAAAGTCCATTTTGACTAGGTTCTTGTCACAGTGCTGTCACTTGTCACAAGACAAGTGCTATCTATTATGATCAAAGCATATAAAATGTTTCCCTAGGCATATATGTTTATGAGAAGCTATCAGCAAGCAAGAATGTCAAGTATAGTTTTACTAAAGGCTGGGCTGGCTGTATCATGGACAAGAAAAAATGCATTGTTTTTAGCGCTCTCATATTCCCTTATAGTTAATTTCTACAACAGAAACAGCTTTGGATTTGATATATTTTTCTATTAGAAAAGTTTTCAAGTGGTTCATATGTGCACTTATTTCTCCAAAATGTAGGCTTAGTCCCAAATCTTAAACTTGGTGGCAACTAGTCACCATCAGTCTTATTCTTGATCAGCAGGGAATTGGTCCCAGACAAAAAAGAAACACAGGACTACCCAACAACTAGCATCTACAATCTCAAGCAAAGGAAAAGGGTAACAATTTATTTCTAACCTGATTTCCTGGTGCCCTACACATGATCCATTGTTTATGTTCACAGGTACATCAAGACAAATTAGTGACTATATTATGATTTAACAGGTACAGTAAGAGCAAAGCGTGGAGATGTGGCTATTGAATGATAACCTATCAGCTGTATATATTGATATAGAGCATTGAAGTCATAGTAGTCTATTTTATTCAACAGGGATATTCCCTGAATGGGTGCACATTGCAACTCGATGTTTATCTTAAGCTAAACTCATTTTATCTAGGAGACAGTCCAAATCTTGAGGTTTTTATTAGGGGGACAATTTTGCACAAGACCATTTTCTAATTAAGAAATTCAGGACTTCCTGTCCCTATGTTCTATTTTAAAAGGACATTTGCTCAGCACTCAACACTATGCAAACTGATTTTGTTCATTTTCTATAGCGGATATTAATAGTCATTTTCCTTTACAATTTAGAAAAATAAAATGAATAAAACCCTTACTTTTCTTATTCATCAGAGAAATTACAGCATTGAAAACTATAGTTTACATAGAAAGACTTGTGTGCACATTTAACGTGATTGTATATATTTAGATATTTTAGTATTTCACACAGACATTATTTATGAAAGATATTAAGTAAAAATGTGCATAGGGTGAATAATAAGCTCATGGTTAATTTTGCATTCAATTGAATAAATATGTCAAATTACACTAGAATTAAAACTAAAATCCTTTTAATTAGCTCTTTTGATCTGCAAATCCCACATTTTTATGAAACAAGACTGCTTAGTGAAATCCCTTTTCTTATAGTATTAATATTCACTGGAACACACTTTGTTTATTACCAATGCAAGGTAACCTTGATATTACTTTTCTTGTAAACTAGAAGGTATCAATTAATACATCGAGAATACAGGTGAGTGTTTCATTCATCGAAGGGGATAGGTGATAGTTTTTAATTGATTTAAAATTTTAACCATAGTAAATTAAAGTTCTGGACATCTTGTCTGAAACAATGTTTTATGGATTGCAGTTTTGCCAAAATAGAATTTAGTAGTATTATTTACATATAAAAATCATTTCATTTGAAATTTATAAACTCTAAATGTCTAGTAAATTGCATTGCCTAATTATCTGTGCATATTTCTGAGAACACTGAAAATATTACTTGACTTCTCAAGTTTGTATAGTTTTAACCAGTAATTGTTATATATATGACATAATAAAACTGCATGAACCAGAAATTTAAATACTTTAATTATGGTAATCTCTACTAGTTGTGCTAAGATATTCAACGGAACAATGCAATCAAAGGAAGAACTGGTTAAATGATTTTCATCATGATGCATAGAGAGGTATTTTTACAGAAAAACAGCAAACATTTCTAAAAATGAAGTGTGACTATTCTATTAATGTATATATATACATATATCCTAGAAGGACTTTTTATTTCTTGTACGTTCAGTAGTTCATATCATGAACATTATAGGTATTTCCTAATTAAAAGTTTAAAAGGGCTTTAAAAAGGATAATAGCCAGCGGATCTCATATTAACATGCAATAGATCAACACAATCATGTAATTTAATACTCTAAAGACACTAGATACTTTCGTTCCATCGTTATAACAATAGTACTCTAACAATTACAAGTCTGACTTCGAATTGTAGTTATGTCCTGGCACATAAATTCAGAACAGTGTCTGGAAAGAAATTAGCCAGTAATGCTTCAAGAATCAATTTACCTTGTGCACAAAGGTTCTGAGTATAACAAAAACTTCAAAATATACTAAGTGTAAAAAAAAGACAACTTCAGAGAATCAAAGTAATGGTGTCACACCGAGGTGTGGCAGAATGTACCCCAAAATAGTCCACTGAGGTATATGGATTACTTTGTGCTCATTTCAAAATCAGCAGGTGCTTGAAGGGTGTGCTGACCTCCTCCTTTCTTTCTGAAGATAGAGGGCCCAGGTAACTATATTCTCCCTAGAGCAGGAGGAAAATATGTTTTAACCAGAAAGGGGGAATGAGTGGGCACAAGATAATACAGTAAAGACAGACTACTTAAAATAACTTTATTTAGTCCTCTTAAAGCTTTTACTTATATTTTTACAGTAATCTTTCTTTGTTGAACTTTGCATAAAAGCTTATTCTTTTGGTTTAACTCTTATAAATGCTCTGTGTCATATAAAATATGCATTAAATAAATGTGCAAGTTATTTTTCCTGCTAGTATGACTTAGGACAATACAATTGTTGGGCTCAGGAAAACATCCCAATTGAGTAGAGAGCATGGTTTGCTTTTCTTACATTCTCTTTCTAAATCAAGAAATAAAGTTGAAACTCAGTTCTTTCCTTCACCTCTCTCTGAAGTGAGCATATTGTGTGTGAATACTATGCTTAGAATTAGAATATTAACCTGTGAATAAAATATACTTCTTGCTGAAATAAATAATATATTTTTAAAGTATCAATTTTCCAACCATACACTATATTAATAATGTTCATATAAATGCAATTAATATATTCTCTTATGCTTTTAATTCATACTATAACATATTCAACATTTCATTCAAGATATTAAAGAATGTTCTTTTCAGAAGATTCATAATTAATCTTGTTTGACCTTAATTCATAAATATCTCCATGGCTCTAAAGAGAATATTTGAGAAAAAGAATTTTACGTTTGACATTTACTGGTTACATAGTTGTTTTTAAAAGCAAAACTTTCTGACCATACAGCATAAAACAAAGAGAAATTCTATTATTAAATTTTATATAGGGCTTCATATATTTGTTAAATTTTATAATCAAATAACATTTTGATTGTTTTATTTTTGTTCCACAGGTTGGAGAGATATTATATTCTTCTGCAGTCTCAAGTACCAGACTCTAAGAAGAGCAGATATGTCGTTTTAACCATTTTCTGTGGGACACAGAACATGAACAGGAATGTTCGTTCTGCATATTAAGTGATTAATGAACCTTGGATTTGTTTTGACTGATTTGTTATTGAGCTTTTTGGCTGAGATAGTTTGTCAGTACGAACATTATACGCAATGTTTTATACAGAAATTAAATCATCCTAGGAGTTTGCAGAAGGCTTATATAACATTCAGGCAGTATTGAAAATTAAACATACCTCAATAATATATATGTTGATAGGATCACAATCAATTGGCAAAGAAATGTGCATATTGATTACATTAAACTAATGGCGATCCATTTTGGTTCAATGCGAGTGCAGCAATAAAATATATTTATGATACACATTATGAACTATTTTGAATGGTGTCTCAGTAAAGAAAAGTTATGAATTCCTTATAAAATAAAAACACATTACCATCTGTTAACAACCAAAAGACCTGCCTTTATTTGCTTGCCTATATCTGGAACACATAGAATTATGAATTCAGGTGTTGCTTTGGGTTCATAAAGTTTCCATTTCTGGGTTCAAATAGTTTCCATTATATCTACTTTATATCCATATATGTAATTAAAAGTAATGCATAACTACTTCAGAAAAATTTTAAAAAGTATGCAAAATTAAGAATAAAAACAAATCACTGTCACACTTTTAAAGTAAAAATTCCCATAAGCAATTAATTAGATTATAAGTTATTTTTATAATTATTAAGTTATGAAAATATAAATAAAAATATAATGCTATATAATTATAGTTATTTGTACTTCTATAAGTTATTTTATATCATTAGAATTAGTACATATGTGTGTATGGGTGATATGCATTAAATCTACCATGCTGAGTGAAATAAGTCAGAGGGAGAGAGAGAGAGACGCAGAATAGTCTCACTCATCTATGGGTTTTAAAGAAAATAAAAATCATCATTGCAACAATCATCAGAGTCAATGAGAGGAGGATGGAATTCCCAGTTTACTCCATGAAGCTCACCACAAAGAGTGGTGAGTGCAGCTACAAAAATAAATACACAGAAAACTACCATAATCATGTGAATGAATGAGAGAACTGGAAAACCTGTCTGGAGTACAGGTGTGGGTGGGATGGGAGGGAGGGGGACTTGGGATATTGGTGGTGGGAATGTTGCACTGGTGAAGGGGGTGTTCTTCACATGACCGAAACCTAATCACAAAGACATATGTAATCAAAACGTTTAAATTAAAAAAAAAATGAAAAGAAAAAAATAAGGCCTCCCAATTCATATCACAGGCTGTGTTCTTCACACGGACTGTATAGAAAGAGGAGGTACAGTAAACGCACCCTATATACACCTCAACCCAGACCCTTGCCTGGTCTGTATTGGAAATTAGGGACAAAAAAAAAATTTTTTTTCTGTTGTTTTACGTTGTTTTGGGGGGCCACCTACCTAAAGAGACTGTAAATTTTTGTTTGTTTTTTGGTTTTTGGGCCACACCCGGTGACGCTCAGGGGTTACTCCTGACTATTCGCTCAGAAGTCGCTCCTGGCAGGCACGGGGGACAATATGGGGAACCCCGGGGTCGAACCGCGGTTCGTCCTACGTTAGTGCAGGCACCTTACATCCAGCGCCACCGCCCGGCCCCGAGACTGTAAATTTTTATAATAAAAAAGATACACATTGAATTGAGACTATTTTGCGTTTATTCTGTTTACCATTTTTATATACACATCACAAGCTCTTAACATTTTACCCTAACTTTCTTCTATGAGACAAATGTATAATGATAATATACTGAATATGGAAGACTAGACATAAGTGGGAGAAAATAAAGCAGAAATTTCAGTATTTTGTAGATTTCATTTTACATAAAATTTGATTTAACTCACCTTCATTTTATTTATTTATTTATTTATTTATTTGGCCACACACCTAGAAATGCTTGTGCCAGGCTCTAACCTCAAGAATCACTCCTGGCAGGCTCAGAGAAGAATCATTTGGGATTTCAAGGATTGAACCTGTGTCATCTGTGCACAAGACAAGTGCCCTCTCCACTGTATTATTGCTCTGGACCCTCCACTCTTTTTTGTTATCATTATTTGGTATGGATTCCCAGTATGTCACTCATTTGGGAATGTTTCATCCACGAATAGTCTATTTTGTAATTCTATAACTTCTCAGCTGGCAGAGAAAGCACATAGAAATTGTATGTTTTATGGCCACGGCAAGAAGTGACATGAATCATTCCCTTGCTACTTTATACCGGCTGAAATGTAAATCACATTGTTTCTAACTAATTTCTTATAAAGCTTAGAGTCATAGATTTCTTGTTTTCCCAGAAAAGAACAGACAAACAAATTGGAGGCATGGCTAAAGTATAGGAAAGTTATGTATCAGATGTATAAATGTTTTATTAGAAGGTAGAGTATAGATTAGTTGCTAAGAAAGCTAATATTTAAAAATAATATAAATATATGAAAGTTAATTCCATGCATAGTTCTTGAAGAACATTGTAAAAACATAATAGTAAAAGTTTTTAGTTGTCAAATACCAATATGTGGAAAACTGTAAAAGATAACAATATGTACATGGATCAGAAATGGTAATAGGGAGGAATAAATTTGAAGATATACTGGCTATTAAACATTACATCTGAGTACAGTTAAGACAGTTTGTGATATTCTGCATCTTTTAATAAATACCTTTAATTTTGATATACTTTAAATGTACTTACTTTCTGAATGGGAAATTTTGATCATAAATAAATTTCTTTTAATCAGTTATCTCTGAAAAGATGAGAACAATGGATTCTTCAGGAACAAATAAATGACCACATACCAGTATACAACAATATACATCTGATTCTATAAAGGATCTTTTATAAACAATCTAGTTCCAAAATAAGATAACATAGAGTTTAAAGTCTTTAAAACAAAACAAAATAATCAAGCACTTTCTTGAGTCTACATAAAATAAAAAAAATCCAAATTAACACTGAGCAAATAAATATCATTTTGTGTCTTTATAAGTAAAATAGATAAATTTGTTAAGTAAATAATATATTGCCTGGCATTTAACTTTATTTCATTTATCTCTTTTGTATACCGATAATGATAGAAAAATCAAGAATCATTGCCTTACATGTGCAAATATGTTATCTGGTGCATAGCAGATGCTAAAAGAACTTCAATACTCAGAAGATTATTTTTGGACTACTCACTTTTTGGGGGGGAAGGCATATAGCTCATATTGATCAAATTAAAAGGCAGGAAAATGGTCAGAAGAATTTTTTTCAAATGCAAATGCAATTGTATGCACTTACATACATCTTCTTATAAAATGCTAGTGCAATGCCAGCTACTCTTAATATCACAACATTGTTTAGGCTTTCTTAACGTTTTGACAAGAAGCCTGTTCAAATACTTTTTACATGCACCCATCTGCATAGATGCAATAGTGAATATTTTTTATTATTCTGGGGGTTAGGTTTTTTAATAATCTGATCTCACTAAATCATCTTGATTCTTGATACATCAAAGTGATACTGAATTATCAAATTATTTTTTCTTGACAGTCATATATGAAAAAGGTAGGAAAGATGCCATTTAACTTATTAAGTTGCTTTCAATATTGTACATCTCTACTTAATAGCATTATCCTCCAACTAAATGTAGTTTCTTCTAAGTGTCACTATGGCTAATATGTACTGAGTGTTTCCTCAGAACTATTTCCCTGTGCCCTCATCTTTGTCAGACTACTCTTTCTTTAAAAAAAAAAAATAGCTAGGGTTATCTGACTGCATTTGACAGGTTGGAGTCAGGTGAAGAATTTCAAATGAATTCTCAGACAGAAGGTCAGCCCATGAAGTGTCTTGCTAGGAAATCTGGTGACATAAACCTGCAGGATATGAATGAAAGCAATCTTGAAGCACTGAGCCAGCAGATGCCACCTAATCAATTACAATGACTTTTGGTATGACCTCTGTGTAAAGAAGTTTACATTTGTGTCATCATCATCGTTATGGTCCAGTGTATATTGAAACACCTGGTAATCATTTTACTAAAGACCCTGAAGGAAACATGAGAGTGAAATGTGGAGACCTTTGAGAACTTATACAAAACATATAAACTTACATGTTAAAGATTAAAATTCTTAATGGGATTATTTTTTTAAATCACTTGATTTTTGTTTGGAGAAATTGCTTTAGTTTTAAGATATTGGTAGTGATTATTGTCTGGAGAAATAAAAGATAGTTTGAGAAAGAAGTAAGCTATTAATGGCATTAGTTTTGCGTTATTACTGCAGTACTAAGTTTAAAATTAATACAGTGCTAAGTTTAAAATTAACAAAAATTTGAGCATATGTATTTGCTGTTTATTATTGCAATATTTCTAAGTAACCACAGACCATAGAAACTTAGTCATAGGTACCAATATTTGTTTTTGTTCTACTTCATTGAGCAAGCTATGAAGGTTTGGGAATCTCAGTTGGAAAAAGCCACTTTTGATTGGTTTCTTTCATGTACTTATACTTGATTTTTCAAGATGGAGTTGGACACTTTTAAGGAAACATTTCTTACGACAGCTAGATAATTTTTATTCATCAGGCAATGGAAGGGTTCTGATAAAGAGTATAAAAACAGAAGTCTTATGACTTAGGAAATAAAGCACTTTATTATTTATTATTATATAATATTACAATTATATGTTATAATGTAGCACATTATATTACTCTTTAACTTCAAAGTGATTCATAAGTGTTTATATGCAAGGGGTAGAAACATACAAGCTACATTTATTTATTTATTTATTTATTTAATTATTTGTTGTTTGAGGGCAACAACTGGAGATGTTCAGATATGTTCCTAGATATGTTCAGAGATGTTCCTAGATATGCACCAAGGAATTAAACTTGATAATGTCTGTGGTAGTTTGTGGGATGCAGAAGATGGAATCTGGGTCGCTACATGCTATACTATCTTTTCATTCCAACATATATTCTACTTAGTAATGGGGGTATTTCCAAGGCTATAATGCTTAGGATATGTTTGTAGAGTAAATGTGAAAAATGCTACCAGTATTTACAAAAATGACATCCCTATTAAAACCTACATAATGAGAAGAATCCAATATATATATTTATATATATATATATGTGTGTGTGTGTGTGTGCGTGAGCATGTGTGCGCGCGCGCGTGTGTGTGTGTGTGTGTGTGTGTGTGTGTGTGTGTGTTTGCTTTGGGTTTCCATAGTCACTCAGGAATTACTTCTGACTTTGTGCTCAGAAATCGCTATTGACTAGGGGATCAAATAGGATACTGGGGATCAAATCTGTATCCATCCTTGGTCAGCTACATGCAAGGCAAACACCCTACAGCTGTACTACTGCTCCAGCCCCTCTAAAATGTATATTCTAATATAAAGGACCGGAGCAGTGGCACAAGTGGTAGGGTGTTTGCCTTGCACACTCTAACCTAGGATGGACAGTGGTTCTATCCCCTATATAGTTCCCCAAGCCAGGACTGATTTCTGAGCACATAGCCAGGAGTAACCTTTGAGCATCACCAGGAGTTACCCCAAAAACAAAAACAAAAATAAAAAGAAAGAAAAAATATCCTAATATACTACTCAAGGTGTCATATATAGTGCTACAATGGATAAAAATATGCATAAAATAAAGTAATGTATTTAGATTTTGATTTAAATACCTATAACGCAAATAAATGGGTTCCTATCATTAAAAAATACAACTGTGCATAGAAGAAAGCCAAGAGTGTTTTTGGAAGAAATTACAATTAAAAAGTAATACATACTGAAAAGAGAAAAAAACTTCCCAGATGCCACAAAGTAAATTATGTAGTAGAAGGGAAAAGCAAAACTGAAAATAGAAAGTAAAGCAAAATACATTAAAATATGTCCTTTCCTCATATCTCTCAGAAAATAACAATGATTGTTATTTATTTTGAATAAAAATAACTGGTTATAAATATCATTAATGTTTTAGATGCAAGCTCAAGATGGTTTACTTTTTTCTATTAAATATAGGTCTTAGAAATCTCAGCAGAAAGCTCTCATGAAAAAGAATTATGTTGACATGACTGAAAGCTCTCAGAAATTTTCCCCTACTTCCTTTCAAACGACTGTGGTGATCAAATATATCAGTCACTTTGAGAATTTCCAATGGCACATGGGTGATTTAGGAAACCTCAGGTCTCCTATTCAGGTAATCTTTTGGAGAATTTAAAGAAGGTATTTAACGCCCAAAGATTCCTCAGGTATTCTATAGTTGAACTATTTCTCACAAATCCTGATAAGCACTGGGTAGAGAGAATCTTATTGCTTGTTGGTGCTATTTGGATTCTGGTTCCTCTGATATAACGATTCATATGATACAGTTCAAATTCTGTAACTTGGGAATTTTCTGTTTATCAGTAATTGATGCGTTCTGAAATTCTTGAGCCTTGATAATTTTTTTATCTACTTAGATATCACTAAAACGTGTTGGAAAATGAGATTTTTGAGATATGCTTTTTTACTAGAGCAATCACCGCAATTTTTTAAATTTCGACATTGCTACTTATCTTTTGATACAATACTTAGAATCTTCTTGATAACGTTTAGAAAAGTATTTTACAATTTTATTGAGGAGGGAACTCAGGCCACTGTCAGTCACCAGTTTTAGCACGTGGGAAAGCAGGTGGCCTGTGTCTTTATCAAGGACCTGGAGGGAACTTAGGGCACTGTTGATTGCCACACTCAGCAAGTGTGGCACCTGGGGAAGCGGGTGTTTTTGTCAGGTACTAAGAGGGAGCTGAGACTTGAACTTGGTCGCTATACTTGGTGAGTGGGATGTGGATGGCCTGCGCGTCTAGCAGGTACTGGGGAGAGGAGCTGAAGCAGGCATTCGGACATCATACTCAGTACTTGGGGACTTCAGCTTCTCACAGAAAACCAGAGGGAGGAGGCCTGCGGCCAAACCTTAGTCACCTCAGCCATTCATAACCGCCTAGGGATGCACTCTAGAGTAGAGACTCAGCCACATATCCCAGGTGATAAAGGAGTGCAGATCACTCTGAATCACCAAATGCAAAGGAATATAAGGAAACCAAGGAAGACAATAGCAGCTGGGGATATGGAGAGAAATCCTAGCATGTTTCCAAGTCCACCAAAATGCACAGGCCCAATAGATCAAGACATAAAAGTGGTATTGAGGGGCCCGGGAGATAGCATGGAGGTAAGGCATTTGCCTTTCATGCAAAAAGGTCATCGGTTCGAATCCCGGTACCCCATATGGTTCCCCGTGCCTGCCAGGAGCAATTTCTGAGCATGGAGCCAGGAGTAACCCCTGAGCACTGCCGGGTGTGACCCAAAAACCACAAAAAAGAAAACTTTAAATGAAATACTCAAAGGTGTATTACACAACTGAAACCCCTGATTATAACAGCAATCACTCTACTCAATACAATAGCATAACAAACCACTCTGTCAATAATCTCCTTAAATGACAATGGCCTAAATGTCCCCATTAAAAGACACAGAACAGACGGTTGGATCAGAAAACAAAGACCAGATATCTGTTGCCTCCAAGAAACACACTTAACAGAACAGGATAGACACAGGCTTAAAATAAAAGGATGGAAATCAATCATTCAAGCCAATGGAAAAAATAAAAAAGCCAGGGCGGCCATTCTTATATCTGGTCAAATTTCATTCAACCTCAAGAAAGGGATCAGAGACCAAGAGGGTTACTAATCAGAGGAACATTAGACCAAGAAGTACTAACTCTAATCATTATTTATGCACCGAAAGTAGAGCCAAGAAAATATGTAAGGCATTTGCTCACAAACCTAGAGTAATATATGGAAGGTATCGTGACAGTAGTAGGAGATTTTAATACACTACTATCACCACTAGACAGATCCAGCAGATGGAAAACTAGCAAAGGTGTAAGAACCCTAAATGAGAAATTAGAGTAAAATGGGCTAATGGATTTACATAGGACTCTCCACCTCTGCATAAAAATACAGAAATATCTAGAAATAGATATATACAGAAAACAGAGTACACATTCTTCTCAAGTGCACATGGAACCTTCTTTAGAATAGACCATGCAGTAGAATATAAATCTAACTTACAAAAAGTCACAAATATAAGGATTATTAGAAGCACCATATCAGATCATTATGCAACAGAGATCAGGATTGACTATAAAGAGAATCTGTGGAGAAACATCTAACACCTGGAGATTAAGCAATATGCTACTCAACAACAGTTGAATCAAAGAGGAAATCAAGAAAGACATAAAAAGATTACCTGAGACTAATGACAATGAAGATACAAATTGTCAAAATCTGTGGGACACAGCAAAAGAAGTAATAGGGGAAAGATACTATCAATACAGACCTATGTCAGGAAACAGGAAAATGAGAAAATCAACAGTCTACAAGAACACCTTAAGGATTTGGAAAAACAGTAGCAAAGGAATTCAAACACAGCCAGAAGAAAAGAAATAATAAGAACCAGAGCAGAAATAAACAACATAGAAGCAAAGAAAACAATAAAAATGAGACCTGGAGTTGGGTTTTAGAAAGAATAAACAAGATATACAAACCACTGACAAGACTCACCAAAATAATGAGAAAAACACCCAAATAAATAGGAAGACAAATGAAAGGGGAAAGATTAAAACATAATCACAAGAAATCCACGGCATCATGAGGGAGTATTATGATCAACTGTACTCAGCTAAGCTAGAGAACAGAGATGAAACTGACAGATTTCTGGGAAAATATCATTTTCTGAATCTCAACAAGGAGCATGTAGAAAATTTTAATAGTCCAATCACACTAAGGAAATTGAAAAAATAATTAGAATCTCCCCAAGAACAAAAGTTCAGATTCAAGTGGTTTTACAGGTGAATTCTATCAAACATTCCAAGAAGAATTACAACCACTGATCCTCAGGCTCTTCCAAAACATCAAAAAAACAGGAATCCTTCCTAACTACTTTACGAGGCAAATATCACACCCTTTCCCAAGAATGGCAAAGACACCACCAAGAAATAAAACTACTGACCAATCTCATTAAGGAATATAGATGCTAAAAATCTCAATAAAATCTTAGCAAACCAAATCTACAATACAAAAGAATATTATAAAGTATGACCAAATGGGTTTAATCCCAGGGATGTAAGGATGGTTCAACTTATGCAAATCAATCAACATCATACATCACATCAACAAGAGGAAAGACAAAAACAACAAGAACATATCAATAAATACAGAGAAGTCATTCAGCAAATTGCAACACATTCATGCTGAAAACACTCAGCAAAATAGGGTTGGAAGGAACCTTCCGCAAGATAGTTAAAGCTGTATACAAAAGCCTACAGTCAACATTATCCTTACTGGTGAAAAACTGATAACATTTCCACTAAGATCAGGATCTAGTTAAGGCTGCCCACTTTCTCCACTCTTTTTTTTTGGGGGGGGTCACACCCGGCAGTGCTCAGGGGTTACTCCTGGCTCCATGCTCAGAAATTGCTCCTGGCAGTCACAGGGGACCATATGGGGCACCGGGATTCAAACCGATGACCTTTTGCATGAAAGGCAAAGGCCTTACCTCCATGCTATCTCCCGGGCCCCACTTTCTCCACTCTTATTCAATAGTTTTAGAAGTACTAGCAATAGCTATCAGATAAGAAAAGGGAATCCTAGTAATCCAGATAGGAAAAGAGAAAGTTAAACTATCTCTTCTTTTAAATGATATGATGATATATATCATCATATCATATGTATATGATTTATATATATATATATATATATAAACTAAAGTGTCCACAGTAAAACTCCTAGAAACAATTAACCAACACAACAAAGTGGCCAGCTACAAAGTCAATACACAAAAGAGAGTAGCATTCCTCTATACAAATAATGAAGTAGAGGAGAAAGAGATGAAGAAGATAATCCCATTTAAAATAGTATCCAAAAATATCAAGTAACTAGGAATCAACCTTACAAGTGAAGTGAAGGACCTATACCATGAAAACACCAAAACACTTCAGAAAGAAATTGAAGAGGACCTAAAAAATGGAAGAACATCTCATGCTCATGGGTAGATAGAATCAACATCATCAAAATGACTATCTTACCTAAAATTCTATATAGATTTAATGCAATCCCTATCCAATTTCAAGCAAAATTTTTAAGAACTTAGAACAATCAATTATAAAATTCATCTGGGGGGCCGGGTGGTGGCGCTGAAGGTAAGGTGCCTGCCTTACTGCGCTAGCCTTGGACGGACCGCGGTTCGATCCCCTGTGCCCCATATGGTCCCCCAGGCCAGGGGCGACTTCTGAGCGCATAGTCAGGAGTAACCCCTGAGTGTCACTGGGTGTGGCCCAAAAACCAAATAAATAAATAAATAAATAAAATAAAATAAAATTCATCTGGAACCACAAAAGACTCAGGCTACCCAAATACATACTGAAAAACAAGAAGCTGGTTGGCATCACTTTACCTATTCTGAAGCTTTACTCTAGAGCCACAGTGATCAAAACAGTATGGTACTGGAACAAAGACATACTCTCAGATCAGTGAGTTAGAACAGAATATCCAGTGATAAACCCCCAAATATACAGTCAACTAATATTTGACAAAAGAGTCAAGAAATTGAACTGTAACAGAGACAGTCTCTTCAACAAAAGGCGTTGGAAAAATTGAATAAACATCTGTAAGAAATTAAAGATTGATCCATACCTCACACATTACACAAAAGTCAACTCAAAATGGATTAAAGTCCTTAAAATCAGACTCGAGTCTATAAAGTTTATTGAGGGAAATTAGCTAGAATACTCCAAGACATATATATCAAAATAGTCTTTGAGGATAGAATGCCAATGGCAAGAACTGTAGCATCAAACCTAAATAAATGGGATTACGTCAAACAAAAAATTTTCTGCATGGTGAAAGAGACATGCTTAATATTAATACTAAGAGACAGTTAATATAATGGGAAAAATTTACACTCAACACATCAGATAAAGGGCTAATATCTAGGATATACAAAACTCAGGAAGGTGAGCTCCATAAATATCAATAAAGCCATAGAAAAATGGGGATAAGAAATGAATAGACATTTTTCTGAGGAAGACCAAAAGATGGCCAACAGACACATGAAAACATGTTCACCCTTACTCATTATTAGGCAAATCCAAATCAAGACAACATTGAGGTACCATCTTATACAGTGAGATGGCTCACATCAAAAATAACAGGAACAATGTCTGTTGGTGGGGATGTGGTAAGAAAATAAATCTCATTCACTTCTGGTGTTAATGCTACCTTGTCCAACTCATATGGATAGCAGTGTGGAGAGTTCTCAGTCAACTCAGAATTGAGCTGCCATCTGACTCAGAAATTGATATCCTGGGTATCTATTCCCAAGTCTGAAGCACATTCATCCTAAAGTATGTGTGCAATCCTCTATTTATCGTAGCACTCAATAGACAAGATTTGGAACCAACTCGATGCCCAACAACAATGAATGGATCACGAAGATGCAGTGTTTATACACAATGGAATATTACATAGTAGTTAGAAATGACACAATCATGGATTTTGCAGCAACATGGATGGATCTACAAAACACTATGTTAAATAAAGTATGCCAGAAGATGAAGGACAAATACATAATGATTTTTCTGAGCTAGTTAGAATATACATCATATATACATATAATACTTCAAGAACAATATAATGGTCTAATGGGGTAGAAACTCCAACCACTGTAGTTGTCAGCATTTACTGGGGAGTAGTGTTCAAAAAAATTGGAAGAGGAAGAACACAAAGTGTCGACTCTCCATTATACCATAAAGAAACCAGCAACAATGGAAACAATGATTTAGAGTGAACAAGTATGTAATCAGCCTTTTACTACAAAGGCATGTAATAATGTCTTAAGGAGTTTATACACAGATACAGGTGAAGAATGATTAAAGCCAGAGACTCCAGTAGCAGGATTTTCTACCAATATGTTTTATTGTTTTAATCTTATGAGGTATAAAATAACCTTTTAGCTTCTCCGTCCACAGGGGTTCTTGGAAATAAAGGGTGGAAATCCTAATTTGACACCTTGGTGTTCAGTCATACTAGATACCATATTCAGTTTACATTATGAAAATATCTTGATAAAATACTCCATTTTACCCTTTTTTCTGGGTTATGTCCTTTATGAGGAATTGAAGAATATGATCATTCAGACCACTGAAACAGTCAACTGCAAACCACAGACTTATATTACAGGACCTACTCATCAAATATGTTTGGGCAAATTGACATTTCCTTTCTCTGTCTTTTCTTCTCTTTTCTCCCTACTTCTTTCCTTCTCCCCTTTCTGTTTCTACATCTTCTTCCTCCTCCTCATCAGTTCAATCAATTAAAACCTACACTATTATGTTGTATTTAGGAAAGGAACTTAGATACAGAATATGCTACTGACAATACAACATAGGGCAGCCACCAACATAGGTAAGCCCCATTAACAGGATGTTTAGTACTCGAGATGCTAACTCCATGCTTTTCATAAACTGCTCCAGTCATTTTCTAACCCTGAAATTTTCATTAAGCAAGACCCAACCCCATCACTGACGAAATGCCTAGAAACTGGGAAAGTCTCCTAACTTCAATGCACCAACCCAATTTGTTTAATTTTGATATATAGACTTTTTAATTTATTTTTACAATATTCACCTATTTTTCGGTCCTCCTCTCTCTTATCTTTTGCTCTCCCTTCCTCTTTTTCTCAAGCAATACATAAACTAATTATTTATCTTAATTTAAAAAGTCCTTAAGAGCTCAGACTTATCCTATTAGGGTTAGACCTCTAACAACATCTTAAGATTAGATCACTAATGTATGTCTTTATGTGGGCATGAGTACATAGAGAGAGGACTCCTCTATGAGAGTCAAACCTAAATTTTAAGCAATCCATGCCTATAGTGTATATAGTCCCTCTTATATACGATCTCTTATCCACCCTTCAGAAACCTTGCCATCCCTCAGCCCCCCATTTCCAATCTGATATCCCAACTCATTAATGTTCTTTACCCTCAGATCTTAACCCATTAGATATCAAGACTGACCTCCTGCCCCAATAAGCCATCACCCAAGTGAAAGAACACACAATCAGCCCTTCATCTTATCCCCGGACAAGAAACTACAACCAACACCCCTGCTGACTCATACTCCGTGACCCTCCTTCTCAAACCCCCAACTATGGACTGTTGCTTGATACCGGACTCAGCTTCAGAAGGATCACTAGTGAAAGAACTTTAGTCAAGCCCTCACTTCCACAAATCATTTCTCAAACTCAACAAGACCAGGGTATGTGATAAATATGTGCCCTGGATTCCACCCCCCCCCACAAGAATATCTCAAAAGATGAAGAAGCCTATATGTCCTTTATAAGTTTAATACCTATATAATACTACATCTTAACCTGTTTATCCACAAATGTAAGGTAGTCTCCCGCATCACCTTGTTCCCTTAATTACATGTTTAACTCATTTTTATTTAGTTTTCCTATATATACATATATATGTATATATAGTCTTGTTTCTGTTTTCTCCTCTTCCTTAACTTTCCCTGTTTTGGTTCTGTTTAGTAAAAAAAAAAACCTACAAGAAAAGGTCTTGCCTGGGTTAAAACCAGGGATGATGGAGCCTGACACTTTCACCCCCTCCAAATGCACCTGCAATATAATATATTACATATAGCATATATTATATACTACAATAACATATATAATAAAATATATAGTATATATTTAGTATGCAAAGGCATACTAAAAAAGGGAAAATTTTACATATAAAAACAAGCTTTTATCTACTAAGAATAAGAACTCAGTTCTTATCAATACAAGAACACCTCCCATCTTGAACATATGTCATGCGTACCCGACTTAGACTCCAGGTGATTAAACATCGACTGTCCCACCCCAAACCCTAAATCCCATACATAGAACTGACCCAGTTCTCTGCAACAGCTCCAGGAAACAAACTCCCTATGAGATATTTTTATTGCTGTTCTGATACCAATATTGTTTGGTTAGACATCCTGATAATGAGGAAATGGCTATTTGATCTAAGAGCAGGCTATCTTATCTGACCACCTAACAATCAGATGAAATCAGAAGACACGCCATAATTTGATCTGTGCAAATGCTAAGATTGCTATCTACAAAAGACTGACTGTGACAACCATAACTGAACCTATCCTGGGACCAATTAAAAGGGCCCTAGTCTAAGCATTGGCCTATGATC
Organism: Crocidura indochinensis; assembly: GCA_004027635.1. NCBI lineage: Eukaryota > Metazoa > Chordata > Mammalia > Eulipotyphla > Soricidae > Crocidura > Crocidura indochinensis. The sequence continues at coordinate 28,848 of PVKC010006495.1, forward strand.
TATATAACAACCAAGATCTCTAATTCCAGAGTTCTGACTGAGATAACTGCAACAGAGTAGATCTTCTGGAAACATAATGAAAGACTCTATCGTAGGCTTTTTTCTAGGATAGGTGCAACAACCAAGACCACCAAGTACAGACGAATGATTAAAACGACAGTGATGGAACAGAACTTTTAGGACCATAAAGAAAAATTACATCCTAAAAATTCTATCCTTATTCTTTGACCTGTGAAAATACCAAGATCTCTAGCTACTGAGGCCTGATTTTATCATCCACAATAGAGCAGAACACTTCCAGACACCACAAAAAGACCTAGGGAATAGTAAAAGAGCATGTACGGAGCCTGTAGTTATTCCCATGACAGTATAATTCAAGGGCAGAGAAACTCTGTATCTCTTAGGTCAAGGGAATTCCCTTTTTAATATACCCAATACTTGCTGTATCTATGAAAAAAAGCACAAATTAACTTTTTTGGTTTTATTATTGTTGTTGATGGTTTTTTTTTTTGTTGTTTTGTTTTTATTTCAGGACCATGGTTATTGTGTGGTTATTGTCTTTATTGCTGTGTTGCTTTTAGTTTTGTTTTGTTTTTTGTATGATTTTTTATTGTTTTTATTGTTTTCTTCCTTTTTCCTTTCTTCTCTTAAATTGATATTTCCTCTAGAAAGATTCCTCCTATTTTTTTGCTTGTTTGATTTTTACCTCATTTTATTTTTTTTCTTCAAACAAAATCACATAACTTGAACCATCATGTTCTGCCTCACAATTGAGGGGGAGTATTATGGAGGGTACCAAGCCAAAACAATCATATGAACATAAAGGAGAAATAAAAAATGATCAGACTTAAACATCAAATCCAAAGCCAACAACAGCAGAATTGATACTCAATCTACAACAAGCTAGACACAGAGAGTACCACTTAGACTAGCAACCCTAGGGTAATAAGGGGGATATTGGATGCATGTTTAGAACAGGGGTGGAGGGAGGACAACATTTGTTGTTGGGGACTGTTTGGAATAATTAAAAAGCCCTCTCACTAATCAAAATGGAGTCTCTGAAAGTTTAAGCCAAAGTGCTTAAGTGACAAGCTGCATGCAAGTAGATGTGGCCTTTTGCCCTTGGACCCAAAGAAATAGAAATAGCCTAGAGCTAGGGAGTCACTAGGCTCCAAGATGTCCTTGTAAAGATAGGGGTCAAATGGCCCAAGCTGAGATTAGATTTTGTATTTTGTTGCTCAAAGATAATGTAGATCTCTTGACTAATGATAATCTTATTAACCTTGGAAAATCAAGATGTTCCCTCGGAAAGTTACAGCCATTCGTATTGCGCCTCGCCCTACTCTCTTTGTTTTGCATTGTCTATAAAATGTCTATTTTTCCCTTCATTAAATGAACTCCTGATCAGAACCCTACATCTTGAGTCCCTTTATTTCCCAGTCCCTCTTCTATTTCTGGCCGGATTCCTCTTCGAGAACTGCGAATTACTGACGTGGTCCCCAGCTTTACCCGCTGGTCGGGGTCCCTGGTGGGCCACAATTTGTGATGGGAATGTCCCTGATTCAATGTCACTATGTACCTAAAATATTACTGTGAAAGATTTGTAATACTCTTTGATCAAATAAGAGTTATCATAAAAAATTTCGGGGCTAGAGAGATAGCAAGGAGGAAAAGCTTTTTTCTTTCATGCAGAAGGACGATGGTTCGAATCCCGGCATCCCATATGGTCCCCGGAGCCTGCCACGAGTGATTTCTGAGTGTAGAGCCAGGAGTGACCCCTGAGCACTGCTAGGTGTGACCCAAAAAACAAAAAAAATTATTGAGGAGACATTTGATTTATATGGATTTCTTAATATTACAGTATTTACATTGAGGAACTTAATAAAGTTCTCTATTTTGATCTGCATTAATTTACCTCAATTGTGGTTTGTCATTTGCAATATACAAATACAAATCTTGGAATATTGGAATATCTTGCTGCTTATTTTTACTTAAAATATTATTTAAACTATTTCATTTTAGAAATAAGATTTTTATTTCACTTTTGAGTTATAAGAATATAACAAAATAAAAAGCACATAGTTAAATGTACAGCATGTCTTATATACATATAATTGTGAAATTAAAAGTTTCATGTTAATTAACCTGCTCACATTATATAATTACTTCTATGT